>JAIZAY010000509.1:0-42866 GCA_029531755.1 Holothuria leucospilota
GACCCCCAAGGATCCACCTTCGGGGGAGGGTTGGTTTGATTTGTGTGAGGGGGAGGGCGCAACGAGTCGGCACTAAAGAGGTAGCGGCTTCAGGCGAAGTATCAGACAGGAGGAAACCCATCACTCTGGGACGCCCCGTACCGAGCCCACGGATTAAAAAGATAAGGTCCCAGTCAGAGTATTTCGTGTAAATTGGTTTTGCCTTTGTGTCCCCGTGTTTCTTTGGGGTTTCTGTTTCTGTTTGTGCGTCTGTGCCCATGCATGCCACAAAGTTTTTTTTGGGGATAGTTCAGGTGTTAAATGTTTTTTGACTTTGTTCCACATTAGGTCCGCCCGGCTACAAGCATAGTAAGAGAGCCACATCACAATTGTTAATACTGTAAATAGTGGGGGTTGGCCACATGAAATGCTGGCCTGGTGTATATAGTTGTCCTTGGTTGTTCATGTCACGGGACGTCCGGTGTTTTGTTCCAGGAAGCGCCGTTGGTGGAGCACCCCATGGTGTCCGAGGAAGCATTAAAACGGACTGAAACCTGAACACTCTTCTGTTTATGTAAATGGGTATGTAAATAGTTTTGCCTAGTGAAATTGTAAATAGGTCACTGTGTAACTGGGTTTTGGGTTCGGGGTTGGTTTTGTACAATAGCGCAATGTATCAGGGTTCTGTACAATAGTTCACATTTGCAGTTGTCCAGTCGTGGTTGGGTTCTCCTTTGTTTTTCTTTCGCGCCCGTTCTGCGTGCGTGAGGGGCTAGCTGTAAACAGTTTATCACCAGACATTTTGTTTGCTAGCGCAATGATACAGAATTCTGTAAATAGTTCAGAGTTAGTTTTTTGTCCGGTCCAGGTTTAAGTTCATACTTTGTTTCCTCGTGCCCGTTTCTACCGTACGATAATAAAGCTCACACACCGTGCAAATAAACAGTAACAGGGCATGCAGGGAATGGTTATTCTTGTGTTGGAGACGAGCGTGCACAGATGTAGTCAACGTAGAAAAGACTTGGGGCCATTTTACTCAAGAGGATGGATAATAGTTGCTGGACCAGCAAATAAAGATGATCTCCAGAAGACGATCACCCACTCTTGATCGAGCCATCTCATTCATGAAAAGCGCACAAAGAATAGATAAGGGGCACTTCAAACGCTTTTACAGCCTTGGCATGTACATGATCACTATCCTACTGAACTGTCAGCCGACTTATCATCCTCATTCAATGATATTGCGACGGTTCTGATGTCGAAGGGATCTGGTACAACACTGGTACAGTCATTGGAAAGATAAGATCAAAGGCTAACGTGTATAGGTCGACTTGACATGATGAAAACCAATTTTCAACAGAGTGAACAAGATTCCTTATCGGCTCAAACATGTTTATCCACCACCCATTTCAAGACTACAATTTCCAAGGTTGAAGATGCGTTAAACAAGGAGGAAAATACCTTAGGTCCACCATCACATCACAGGAATGAATACAAGCGTATAAGCATTTGTGTTCTAGTCAGATGTTCGTACCGCTATCACCAACTAGTGGCCATTTAACCTGGTCTGCTACTAGGCCGATCTTTCCCGACACAACCCTGGTGGATAATAGTAGCGACTATGAATATAAGAGGACTGCAAATGTCTGCAAGCTAGGTTTCGGAACGGAGGATGGTAGTTTCGGAGAGAATGCAATCAACCAACAAGGACGCGGGCGGCGCAGCCGTGTAGACGAATTCCTTTAAATTCGCTCATACATTTCCCATATTATAGGTTTTGGAGAGAAAAAATTCATAGTACGTAAGGGAAAATAAAAAAGAATCTCCAGCCACTGTCCAAAGAATGGGCAAGAAGAAAGTTCCATCATGATACACAGAAAGCTCCCTTTCAAATAATCCACCTAAAATGTGTTGTTTTGTCCCTTTCACTGCGGACGAGACAAAATGAATCATGGGCAAAACAAAGCCCCTCTAATGTGGACACGGCCTTCAAATTCATGAAGATGACACAAAAATGCCTAATGGAACAGAGTATGTATTGTGATGCCATCGGTCCACAGCTCCAATATTAATTAAATTAATGTACAAAGAGATTTCGAAGACTCCTCCAAATGGCCACAAAAGTGAGTGAGTGTGTTCCTTAAATCACGAAATTAAGTCACTCAGACAAGCGGAGCTGTTTACAGAAAATAAGCACAACGATCGTGATTACTTAGGACGGGGTTTAACGACACACCAAAACACGAATGTGTTATATAGTGCCACAGCAAGATAAAAAGGGGGTAATGGTGAGGTGAAATCACCTACAAGGAAAAAGGATTTGGCAGAATTCTACAAAAATGTCGAAACAAAAGGAAATGTGGGAGTCATGTCAAAATTTCATGTATAGGTTTCTTTCTATGAGAAAGCCCAGCATGAGCGAAGCGAGACTGGAGAGACGCAGGGGAGGTTTTGTTATTTAATGTTTTCGTCTTTCTCATACTTGTATAGAAAACCTCAACTCTTTCATATTTTGTGTTACATGTTTAGCCTAAAGTTTTGTAATGCTTGAATAATTTACATATTCCGCACTTGATTTCACCAGTGTTTATTTGTACAGTTTTCACGGAGTTATCCACTTTACGAATATATGAAGAATACTCCAGTCGAGACCCTTGGGTCGTTATTTGAGTCCACTTTGGTGACCACGATCACACCACCCTCCGCTACAAACACATAAAGGGAATTGACACCGTTAATCATAGCAATGGTTTTAAATGTAAATTCAAATTTTCGGCGCGCTTCGCGCGCAATTGTTTCATCTTACGTCATATACCCGAATGCCGTATAACGAAAATAAAACACTCATTATGGCAAAAATCATTTCAAGTTACCTACACGGGCTGATAATGTTGGCGTGTAAGTTTTAAGATAACTTTGATTCTTCGTAACTTCTGCAGGTACATATAGTAACTTATACTGAGCCATGCTTATCAAATTCCATGCAACATGAAAAGGTATAAAATCTCACTGACATAAGGAACTGGAGCCGATTTCTGTGCTCTTAAAATGCAATATTGCGAGCACTTCCGCCCCTGGACCCCGCAAGGGGCCCTAACGCGGGCACCTCGACCCCACGCGTAAGAACTCGCGCTTCGCGCTCGTGGTGCACCTTCGGTGCACATGAGGTTTTCCATCTTGCCCCCCCCCCCCCTCAAAATTTCTGGATCCGCGCCTGCTCAAATGCAAAATTCTCGTAACTAATGTTGATTTAACTTTTCTTAGAATGCCTATTACCAGATGTACCTTCAGAGTTATCCCCTTTGTTTGTACAATTAATCGACATATTCCGACCATTGATCAAACGTGTAACTCTGATATCGTCAAGGTGTGTGTCTCGAATTCTCATATTATGCCACCAAAATTTTTGACTCACTTTGATCTCCCAAGTGATCCTCTTGAATTTATTCTAAGAACTGTGGTTCATCTCTTTAAGGCTACCGCACACTGCCCGACCCGACAAAACTCATAAAGACTGGCCGTCGGGTTTGAGTCGGGTCGGTGCAGTCGACTCACTTGCGACAGTTTTTATGAGTTTTAAGGAAATCGGGCGTATCAAACATGTTTGATATTCGTCGCACAGTTTTTAGCCGTCGCGTTTGAGTTGAGTCGGGTCGGGCCAGTGTGCGCTGGTCACCCGACCCGACTGCGACGCGACTGGCGTTCCATAGCCAATGAGGACGCGTTTTGGAAATCAGGTGACCGTACCGGATGACAAAATGGCGGCCCCCACATGGACCGAGGACAAAGAGGTCAACCTAATCGAATTGTGGCAAACGGTGCCATGCTTATATGACGCCGACCACCGACACTACAGTAATAAGACCGTTACATCACGGGCATATATTGAAATAGCAACTGCTGTGAACTGTGAAGGTAAAAGGATGCCGATGCTTTTCAGAAATGATTGATCGATAATTGTTTAACTAGCCTACAGCGTACTAGCGGCATAGCCTAACCTAGCCAACCGTTGAGTACAATAGGTATAAAGGTGGTAGGCTGCATAGCCGGGTTCCAGGGACGCGTAGCTCAGGGGGGTTGGCTCACCATTATTACACTGCATAGCCGGGTTCCCGGGACGTACAACTTATGGAGATTGGCTCACCCCACCCCCAGTGCTGTTATGTTATGGTTATGTTATCGGAGGTCCTCCGCTGTGAATTAATACAGTGCACAGTGCTGTCCTTTGTATAGCATGGCTGTCGACAACGTAAAACGAGAATCCACAGTAACGTTAGGCTTATTCAATGACAGAATGAACGTTATTCAAGGCTGTACACAGCTGAGGGGAGGGGGGACAATTGCCCTCCGGGGATTGTCATAGTGTACCTTTTCCATTGAGGAAATACACAGGGAAAACACGGCAAACTGGATGAAGTTGTTGTGTAGGCCTACGTAATGACTGAAAAATCTTAGACTACATCAAGCTCCGTCACGCCTTCACCAAGTTTGTACGTTATGAAGCGTATAGCAGCTGACCAAAACTGCAAAACAATGAAATAACAAATAACAATTTTTCGGTCTTTAAGAGTCATGTACAAAACCTCTATGCCATAGCTCACATGGCATATGGCCCACGGCAGACAGTGGCGTAACCAGAGGGGGGCAGCTAGGGGGGCGGGAGCCCCACCAGTCAAACGCCTTGCCCCCCGCTTGCCCCCCAAATGAAACCTGAAGGTAAAAAGAAATATTGGGCAGAGTGTGTTTAAGACAAAACCTTCAAAATCACCCCTTGAAAGTATGGATTTTTAGTATAAAGAGAGACTGGGAAGTGCCATTTCCTGCAATCTGAGAGGCATTTTAGCCAAAATTTTCTCTGTACGCTACGATCTGACGATTAGAAACAATTATGGCGGAGAAACGTAAAACGCAACTTACAATTCTCGAGTTTTTCGAGGAAGAAACGTTTTTAGTGTTAATTTATGCGACGACCTCGCATGCAAGCTCATTTTCCAATGATTAGCCCACATTTCATCCAATGGCAGTGGTACATTTTATCTGGTAATTTTCTGATTATTTTGCAATTTGCTCAATTTTATTGTTGAAGTGAAAATTTTATTGCAAACGAAAGCTCAAAATAAGGACTGCTTAGATTCTACTTACAAGCCTGGGAAATGCCATTTCCGGCCGTCTGAGGGGTCGCGATTTTTCAAAATTGTCTGTACGCTCCGCGCCAACCGATGGTGGCGCTCCGCTTAGATAGTGTCATTTCTTCTCGCCCCACCACTTGAACACTTGCCCCCCTCCCCAAATGAAAAAGTCTGGTTACGCCACTGACGGCAGGGCTTTACTCCAACGTAACCGCAGCCTAATTTATTTAAGAAGTATACACTGTGTGTAATGCGAATTTATTTTCATAATGCAGAGCCTGTCCGGGGTGCAGAGTGACCCCTCCCGCTCCCCCCCCCCCATTTCCACAAGACCCGAAATTCGTGCAGGGGTCTGGAAAAATCCGGACAGCCATTTTGAATCAAAAACTTACACTTTAATTACACAGAAAACTCCTAAGCGTGCCCGAATTCTTAAAAAATGCAGTTTTGTGTGAGTCGGGTCTGTTCAATGTGCGGGTAACATGCGACCCGACTGAAACACGACGCGACTGTAAAAAACTCATAAAGACTCACTTGCGACGGCCAGTCGTGAGTAGTTTTGTCGCGTCGCAGTCGGGGCAGTGTGCGGTAGTCTTTAGAATCGTGGGCGAAACCTAATGCAGATAACACTAAGACACGTTTTCATACGTCCAACGTAACAAAGCTAGCAGTGCAGGTGACGGCCAGATATGTGTTAACCTTTATATTGACATATGGGACACAGGCGTGATATCCATATCAGACAGACTACAACAGTGTTTCAGAGATGAATACATAGCATGATTTGTCACAGTGAGATTTGCCGAGGATCGGAAAGAATATTAGCGAATCATAAAGAAATCTTACACGCACCTGATTAGGTAGCAGAACTAACTAATTCAAGGGGAAGCTCCGCCGAGGATATTACCCTACGAATTTTACCCTAGTTTTGCCTTTATGTTCCTGTCCGATCCGGTTTGAGTTTTTGTTTTTTGTTTATGTGCCGTTTCGATGCACTTAAAAAGCATTTTACCCTAGAAAAAAAGTTTGGGGGACAACTTAGACCATATTGCTGATGTGATGTGTTCTATTTGTAATGTGTGTGTGGTAGGAAAGGAACTGAAGTACTCATCCTGCAAAAGTAAAGAAGACTGACGGTATATAAGGCACGTTTTTGCAATATATTCTTCCGCAATGCAATAGAATTTTGAATGAAGCAAACAAGCAGGAACCACCACCCTACTTTACAAACTCTCCTAGCTCAAAATTTCAGTGGTCATGGTACACAAATTTGATATCGTGAAAGGCCTCTCGTACTCGTGAGCGTTCATGTGAGGGGTATCTTGTGCCCGTTGAAAACTTCTGCAACGTCTAGAGGCCACGAAATGGACTAAAATTAGTGTGTAAGTCAAAGGAGACATGATTAGTGGTACCTGATATGCTTCTCTTAGTACTCCCACGATACGATCAGTATGGACAAAATGTGAAAAATACTCATCCCGATACATTCGACATGGAGATTTTACAAATAACACATCTAGCAGGAAACACCGAGGCAATAGTTTATACCCTCCAGTCGACTGTCCAACATGTTGGACAATCCGCCGACATTGCTCAATTCACATTAGTCCGCAGAACAAGACGGCAGTTTTAACATTGAAACCACTCACCTTCACCCGAAGAACCGACAATTCACGGAGTGAAATGCCTTCTTAGTATTTTATTTAAAAAAAAAAAGTAAAAAAAAAAATAAAAAAAAAAAAAATAAACCAATCACAGTACACAACAAACTTACGCGTAACTAACCCAAAGACTAAATTATTTTGCTACTTCCTGCGGTATGCTAATGAGGTGTCTGATGCGGTCAATTTATTGTTCTAAAGAGCCATGCATTCATATTCTACACAGAGAACTGAACAATGTACTGAAAATATTCTTATTAAATTTGTGAAACCAGCTACAGTTTCACCAGTGGAGTTCTCCAAAAGAGCAAGTCAAAAACATGATACAGACCTTATAATTGGTTTAGATACGAAAGACAATTTCAAAGATCATGTCAGAAAAGCCAAAGCTGCTGAGCTTGAAGATTTGGTAACCTTGCTCTCTGAAGTTGACATCAAAACCTTCTATACTTCTGTACGAAGTTTCTGAGAAACAGCATGTTCGAAACCAAAACGGCCATTTAAAGATAAACTGCTAGTCCATGCGGAAATCTTACAAAGATCCTAAGACCTTGATTATGGTACAGGGAAAAGTGTGTGCTTTTTACGTGCTAGAAACTGACACGGCCAGACCGGCGAAAGGATCACTACATATGGCCAACAACCAAAAAACCGAACACCAACAACACAAACCACCGAAATCGCCCAGAACACCAGACCGAATCCCTCGACCAGCGAGGACACTCCAGCTCCAGTACGGCTTCATGGAGTCTTTGTTACCACCAACAGAAACCACCACCAACGACCCCACAACATAATCTCAATATAACACACGCCCAAAGGCAACAAACACACCCGAAGGCAACAACACGCCCCAAGGCAACCACAGCGCAGGGGGACATGGGGGGGGGGGGTCCACTTGTCACATTAAAATCACTATTTACAGTTTACTTACAGTACATACAACTATATACAACTATCTACACGTAACGAAAACAAAACTTCCCAAAGAGATTGAACGAGCCCGGCAGGGGATCGGGAACGTCCACTCTCCCCGGGAACCCAAACTGAACTGGGCAAATACAGGCGCACCTTGCCCAAGGGTGCCCCCGGAGGCAGTTGTGGCAAAGGGTAACCTCATTATCCCCACGCTTAAACAAGCTCCACAACCGGATGCAGTTTAACGTCCTACCCAGGACAAAGACAGGGAAAAGTTTCCTCCGGTATGACTCACGTGCGGAGCTGTAAACAACACAACCGCAATCAAGTTTGCACCGAACTAGGAATCTGTAAAGTCGAAGCAAAACGGGACGATTAGCGCCCCAGTCCATCTGTGAGACGACCGTCAAGTTAAAGAGGTATCTGGAAATGTGTAGTAGCGAAAGTTTGAAAGACTTGGGCAACCGTCCACTAACTTTCTGGAAGAAGTGGAAGCATGCACTTCCGAGGTTATTTATTGTTACGAAGATTTTATCTATTGTTGCAACAAGTGCCCCGGTAGAGAGGGTGTTTAGTCGTGGAGGAATTGTCATGAAGCTACATAGAGCCAGAACCTATCCCGGCTGATCTTTTTGAAATGCAGTGGACAGTTCTAGTAATCTGTGAAAGACAAGCTTTTAATTACTTTGTTTTGACTGTTATTCCATGGAGTTGCTATTTGTGAAATTACAGTTACAGGCCCTGGTTTATACTCTTAGGCATTATTTTTATTTCATGTATTAGCCAGTGTTCACTGTGTACACAAACTAATCTACCATGGCACCTCCTAGACCTTGCAAATTGTGTGGCCAAAATTTCCATGTATTTTTGAAACCAGGAAAACAGACTCTTACACTTCCACAAGTCAGTCTATGTATAAAAGTGGTGAGTGGAAGCTATGGCAATAATAAAACTGATAATTGGGTCTTTTTTTTTAAAGAATCAGTATTACAATTTGGAATAAATTCAGTTTCTCAGGTGCACAAATCTGTATTACCTGTACTTAGCAGCATTACGTAAGTGATGTGGGGTGTACTTTTCATCCAATACTTTGTTTTTGCTCACCCCATATGGGGCCGAATGATGCCAGTGCTGCTGCCCTAGTTTTACTTCATTTTAGTTCCTTTTAGTGTATATTTTATTTTGTTATTGTACTGTATTTTATTTTACTTCACTTTATTGAATTTTAAGTATTTAACATATTACAGCATGTCCAGGAGTTAAATCTGATCAAAACCAGTGCATTCTTAGATTCTGATTCCAGTTTTCCAAGTATTTTGCCTAAATATTTTATTCTTATTGACCAAAGATTTCACAGGAAAATTAAATTTCAAAAGGAAAAGAAAGTGAAAAGAACATATCCATAATACTTGTTTCTAATGTGTATGTTTATAAACGGAAGAGGTAGTGTATGTTAGATGAGATTGTGATGAAGGGGCCTGGCTGTATGGTCCCTGTGGCTAACATGTGGTGGACATTGTGGCATACTAAGTGCAAAGTTTACCACTATGCGAATATAACCTTGATAATTCCCAAGTGCCAGTGTTGACGTACTGTAACTCAGTTCATGCAGATTCAGCCTTAATGTGGAAACGGTGATCACTGAGAGCCAAGAATATATGAAAGGGCTCTGCAGAGAGCATATTTTAGTCATCTTTTTACTACATATTCATTCAGTTTGGCATGAGATTTCTCTGATTTTTTTTGGTCAGTTTGTAGTAGCATAATACGCTCAATGCATTAACTGTTCAAAGCTAAATACCAGGAAATACTATACTTGTTTTACAATTTTGGACTTAGACTCGGCCTCGAGAACACCGGACTCGGACTCGAGCCCCTTAGACTTGAACTTATGGACGGACTCGAGCTTGATGGACTCGACTACAGCCCTGCAGGCTTCAACAGGTTCAGTGCTCCTTGGCACTTTTGCCGGAGATAGCTGATGTGGGCTTTGGAAGTTGAGCTTATTGTCAAGTATCAGGCCCAGGAACCTAGTCTGGGTAACAGCTGGGATTCGAACACCGTTTAAACTCAGCTCTGGGTCCCAATGGGCACCTCTCCGGTTGCAAAAGTGTATGCAAACAGTTTTGGTCCAAGAAAAACTGAATCCGTTTTTGTCAGCCCAGTGCTGGACCTTACTGAGGCAGTTTTGCAACTCCAGTAAGGAGTTGTCTGGAAGGTGTTTGAGGAACTGGTAGCGAACATCATCTTGGCCAGCGGCATTGCTTCTTTCGAGAGCAATACGAAGTTCCGTAATGTGAAAGAGGCTATTGTAGTCTTCAATGTTATCCCATGTAAAATTCACTTTGTGTTTTTCAAAGGCGCCGAGGCATGGGTAAATAAGATAGTGGGTGGGACTAGCATTTCCCCCCAAGATAATTCTGCTCTGAGGGAGTTTGCTGGCGACCTTAAATCTTGTAAGGAAACCCTTAAGGCCATGGACTACACAGCAGAAATAAATACGCAAACAACACTACTCAAAATAGTTGAGCGGCTGCCCTACTGTCTGAACTCCAGATGGATCAGGCGGGCAAGGAAAATAAGGGAAAAGGGTGGAAATGTTCCCACCATCGAAAACTTGACAGAATTTGTAGATGATGACCCAGTTTATAGTCGCCTGAACAAGCTACACGAGACACGAGAACACCGCAAGACGGGGTCGGCTAAGGTCACCAAGCCTTGGTCGAAGGGTAATTTTTCCATTGCAGCTGACAGAAAGGGTAAACAGTTATGCGTGTTATGCAGTGGGGACCACTTGCTATTTGGTTGTGATGTGTTTAAGGCTAAGAGACCAGAGGAAAGGTTAAAAATAGCTAGGGATTTCAAATTATGTTTCAATTGTCTTCAGCCAGGACATAATTCATCGAGTTGTCGTTTAAACAGAACCTGCACCGTCTCGGGTTGCGGTCGTAAGCACACAAAATTTCTGCATCAAATTAAGGCAAACTCAGATAACGTAGTTATCGGAGTTGCTGCTTTTTTACTTCATTTACAAGAGAACTTTAAAACACCTCAAATTGCTTGTGGCTTTGTTGCCAATAAATTTGCTGATATTATTAAGCTGTATCGTGAAATGCTCGAAAAGGATGTGTTTGAAGCTTTGCGTGGTTCTGGCATTAATGATGACGTGTTATTAGAACCTGCATTAACTCAGGCATTCCAGGAGTCGAGTTTTGAAAAAGCATTCAATTTTTTCAGTAATCAGAGAAATATTGAGAATTTTGTGGCTGAACAGGGAAGGTTTGTTGAACCAGTTGAATACATTTTGGGAAGAAATGAAAATACTGGAAAAGAGCACACAATGCAGTATGTTCCAATTTTAAGGACATTGAAAGCATTGTTAAAATCAGATGATGTACTTGGTGAGATTTATGAAAGCCACAAATGTCATGACAAGCTGGCTGATTTTTGTGACAGTACAAACTTTAAGTCCAATACCCTTTTTTCAAATGATCATACAAGTTTACAGATACAACTTTATTATGATGAATTCACAGTCGCAAATCTGTTAGGGACTCATGTTCAAATGCTGAAATTTTCTGCTTGCTACTTTGTTCTTGGTAATCTTTCTCCAGTTTATCGTTCAAAATTACATCACATACAGTTGGCAGTGTTATGTCCATCATTGTATGTGAAGAAATATGGCTTGCATAGCATTTTCACACCTCTGTTGGAAGACCTTAAGATCCTTGAACAAGAGGGCATACAAACTGAAGTTCATGGTGAACAGAGGACATTCTATGGCACAGTCTCATTTTTATCAGCAGATAACTTAGGTTCTCATGAAATTGGTGGGTTTCAGACCCATTTTAATCATGGTAGAATTTGTAGAGAATGCAATGTTACAAAGAATGACTTGAAAAATCATTTTCGCTCAGATACTGTGACTTTGACAACAGTGAATGTCTATGATCAGCAAGCTCAAGCTGTTGCTGAAAATCCTGGACTGTCTTCAGTTTATGGGATCAAGAAGGCTAGCATACTCAACCAGTTATCATACTTCCATGTTGAGAATGGTTTGCCACCTGATTTGGCCCATGACTTGCTAGAAGTTGTTCCTGCAGTGCTGTGTGAGGTTGTATAGACCTGCATTTCAGAAGGACATTTCACGCTTGAATATTTGAATGAAAGGATCAAACATTTTCCCTATGAAGGCGTGGATAGAATAAACAAGCCTTCAACATTGTATGGAAATGTTCATACTTTGAAAGTGAAGCAAACTGCATGCCAGTGTTGGTGCTTGCTTAGATTACTGCCATTAATGGTTGGACACCAAGTTCCTCATGACTTAAGGCATGGGGTGTGCTGTTAAGGCTGATTGATGTCACAGAGTTCTGTACCTCAAACAAAGTTACACCAGATATGCCAAATTTTCTTGCAGATTTAGTTGAAGATTTTCTTGATTCATATTACAGGATGTACCCTGATATGTCAATGAAACCAAAGTTTCATTATCTTATTCATTATCCAGAGCATTTAGTCAATTTTGGACCCCTTGTTCACACATGGACATTGCGTTTTGAGGGTAAGCACAATTACTTCAAGGAGGTGGCGTCATTAACAAACCAGAAAGCCCAAAGGCTTAGTGATTCCTTGCCGAATGGGGATGCTTTGTTGCACTGAGGTTTATCCCTCAAATTTATCTTTCTTGACTACACCATTTTATGTTTTAACAATTTGACCTCTGCTGACCTCACATGACCTTTGAACCCCACCAAATATAACAAAAAAGAAAATCTGAAGTGTCTTGAAAGGAATTCAACTCCAATGGATCTTGGATCTTGAAAATTCTTGGAAAATTTTGCTTTTTGACCTCTGGTGACCCTAGATGACGATCTTTGGAATACTTGGGATATTTTGCTGTTTGACCTCTGGTGACTCCTGATGACTATCTTGGGAATTCTTGGGAAATTTCACTTTTTGACCTCTGGTGACCCCATACATGTATAACAATCTTGGGAATTCTTGGGAAATTTTGCTTTTGCTTTTTGACCTCTGATAACTCCAGATGATGATCTTGGGAATTCTTGATTTTTGACCCCAGTGACGCCAGATTACAATCTTGGGAATTCTTGAGATATTTTGCTTTATGACCTCTGGTGACCCCATATAACAATCTTGGCGAATTTTCGGGAAATTTTGCTTTTTGACCCCTGTTGACCCCATATAACAATCTTGGAAATACTTAAGAAATGTTGCTTTTTGACCTCAGTGATGCCAGATTACAATCTTGGGAATTCTTGGGAAATTTTGCTTTTTGACCTTTGGTAACCCGAGATGACCTTTGACCTCCACCAAAAACAATAGGGTTCTTCCTTACATCATGACAAATCTATATACCAAATATGAAAAGTCGGTCATTCCTATCTTGAGATATCGTGATTACGAGCTTTTCAGCTTTTTACCTCCAGTGACCTCAAATGACCTTTGACCATCAACAAAAACAAAAGGCTTCTTCCTGTCAACATGACAAATCTATGTACCAAATAAGAAGTGTCGGTCATTGCTATCTGGAGATATGTTTACAAGACGTTTACGAGGTTTGCCCAGTTTAACCTCTGGTGACCTCAGATGACCTTTGACCTCTACCGAAAACGATAGGATTCTTCCTCTCAAAATGACAAATCTATATAGGCCATTCCCATCTTGACATATGGCGATTTCAAGGTTTTCGGTCTTTGACCTCTAGTGACCTCAAATGACCTTTACCAAAAACGATAGGATTCTTTCTCTCAACATGACAAGTCTATATACCAAATATGAAAAGTGTAAGTCATTCCTATCTTGAGATATCGCGATTACGAGCTTTTCGGCTTTTTACCTCCGGTGACCTCAAATGACCTTTGACCTTCACCAAAAACAATAGGGTTCTTCTTCTCAACATGACAAATCTATATACCAAATATGAAAAGTGTCTGTCATTGCTATCTCGAGATAACGCGATTACAAGTCATTTACGAGGTTTTCGCATTTTAACCAATGGTGACCTCAGATGACCTTTGACCTCTACCAAAAACAATAGGGTTCTTCCTCTCAACATGACAAATCTATATACCAAATATGAAGTGTCGGTCATCCCTATCTCGAGATAACGCGATTACAAGGTTTTCGGTTTTTGACCTCTGGTGACCTTCGACCTCCTCCAAAAACAATAGGGTTCTTCCTCTTAACATGACAAATCTATATACCAAATATGAAAAGTGTCGGTCAATCCTATCTTGAGATATCGCCTTTACAAGCAGCGTCACAAACACACATACACACACACACACACACACACACATCACCATCGCGTAGATTCCTTGCCTGCCTACGGCAAGGAATCAAAAACCGTAAGAGTGTGCAAAAAAAAAATGCTCGTAGGCATGAAATTTAAGAAAAGGTTTATTGTCTGAGGATATTGTGAAGCATTCTAAGGGTAAACTATTTCCTTTGAAACTACTTCCAGCAGAGGCTCAGCAACTTCTTTTACCTTTGTGTCCCTGTGAGTCTGTATGAGGTGAGCAAGGCATTAGTAAGAGGTACTTGGTACGCTGCTGGTTTGTCAGTGATTGTTTCTGCTGGAGTTCCTGAGGCTGTATATCAGAATGCTCACATTGACCAGTGTTTTATTATTGCTGGTTGTGTTTACCTGCTTTGTCGTCTTGCCACCAGTAGTCAGTACATAGTTCATATAGTGTTCAGTTTGGTTCATCTCTGTTACTTTTAAAGCCAAGTGAACTTGAAGACTATTACCGTCTTCCAGTTTACAAGGCAGGGAATGCAAATGTTATTACACTGAGGCATCATGTCGCAGTTTTCCATTAGGCAAAGAATTACTTACTGTTAAAGTATGCACCTGTGTCTTGAATTAAGCTTCCAACACTGGCAGATTTTTTTTTTCTTGTTGCTACAGTAGAAGGAAGGTTTATGGTGCATTGAACTTGAATAAAAGGGCAATGTGAAACCATGTATGTCACACTGTCTCATAGTGTTGTTGGGTGTTCCCACCGGGCATTTGACAAGATATAAAGGAAATCATACACCAGTTACTTTTTATCAAAAGGTTTAGGGAAATTGTTTCTTTTTATCCCGTCTACTCAATTGTCATACTGTACATATAATCAATCCATTTGAAAGTCAGGAAAATGGACTACGTTTACTACACTGTTACTGTCTAAAAGATCTTCATCATTGAGAGATACTTCATGTTCAGTAGGAATATGATTATCTGAAGGCAGACATCATAAGTCTAGATATCAAAAGGCAGGGTTGGCCAAGAAGTACTGTATCCACAAATAGGAAGAATAACATTCTGACATTGCTATGTAATAGAACTATGTATACAGTTATTTCTAATGCAAACGTACATGTATACAATAAGTACATGCAGATTCAATATATTTACAAATTATAAAATAGGTGAAACGACTGTCATTCAAGGAATCAACCATTACATGGTTGAATTGCCCTGAAGTGTTTGAACCACAATTATTCACAGAGGTCACATTTTGCTCTGACTCAATGTTTCCCCAGCAAGGCATTCCAATTCATTCTGCAGTACATTTGTCATCTTACAGTTTTAAGCACAAGTTTCTTATGTGCTATGCCCAAAGCAACAAGAAAACCATAATATCAAATTATACAGAAGGAGCATCAAGAAAGGAGCTTCAACATGCTGCTGAAGACATATTTGGTGTCCAAGGAGACTGCATAATACAGAGCTTTGATGATGACTTCAATGAATGTGTAGATGTGGAAGATGGTGACCTACTGAAAGGCCCTTTAAAATTTCGATGTTTGTTGAAAGAGCCAACCTTGATTCCAGTTACAATTGGTTTAGACCAATTAGACAGCTCTCAAGGAGTAACTAACGTATCTTCAATCTCTTCCAAACAACTTCTTGTTTTCTTCAAAGTGATTCTTAAAAAAAGTTGCAAACATCAATACTGTAAATTGACAAAGATGTGGATGATTCATAGGTTGTGAAGGGTTGTGACCAGAAGAAATTTCAGAGTGGCTGGCACACGGAGCACCATTTTGGGCTAAGGATCTTTTGTTCCTGGTGAAAACAATGCAAGTAGTGTTCATGGCTGTATTCAGTAGTGTGGTACAGTAAATGTACAGTCACACGTTTGGATATTCATGATTGTTATCTGATTTTATTGCATTTTTTTTACATATGACAATTACAAAACTGTCTGCTTGAATTTCATCATCTCCCTGCTCATAACTTTTAATCATACAGCAAGTTTGTTGCTTTATCAACTTCTTACACAATTTAATGTATGCACCCTTACAGTGATTCCATCAGAAAGGCACTGAGTAGGGCTGGCTCTGTAGAGAATGAGACATGTTCTTCTCCAGATGGAGCAGCTCCTGAAAATGAGGCAGGCTCTTCTGAAAGTAAGGCAGATGTCTCTGAAAAAGAGGCAGGTCCTGGATGTGCAGGTCTGTCACCTGGTGGAAGGTGTATGGATGACTGACAAATTTTACAATGCCAAAGCAGCATCCGTCGATCGAAAATAGAGCACAGAATGGATGTCACACTATGTCCAAAATAGGGGAGGGGCATCTTTCTTGGTACCATTTATGATGCCGTCACAAAATTGAAGGAGGATGAGTAAGTTCACTAATATCACTTTAAACTGCATCCGGCTGTGGAGTTTGTTTAAACGTGGGAGTAATGAGGTTACCCTTTGCCACAACTGCCTCCGGGGCACCCTTGGGCAAGGTGCATCTGTATTTGCCCAGTGCTTTTTAAGTGTTGTTGCCCTCGGGCGTGTTGTTGCCTTCGGGCGTGGTGTTGCCTTCGGGCGTTGCTGCCTTCGGGCGTTGTGTCGTCCTCGGGCGTGTGGTAGCCTTTGGGCGTGTGGTTGATTGGTGGGACTATGTTTTGGGATGGTTTGTGGTTGTTGGGCTAGGGTGTTGTTTTGGGGTGGGCTGCAGTGGCAGTTTCTGAATCTCAGTAGTAAAAAAAGACTTTTGTTCCCTGTTGTATGGTGTGTATAGTTTGTTTGGCATTGTGTTTGTGATCCGACGGATTTTGTTTGGGTTTAGGGTTCTTTGGTTTCTCAGTGCCTGTTTCTACGTACTTAAAAAGCTCTCCCCACTCATATCACTTGTCCCCACAGTCATGTACTGTACCTGTACCGTGTAACACTGCTAGTTTGCTGTAAACTGACTTTACCTAAGTACTGTTGCATATTGCCCAGACATTTGCTGTACATTATTATTACTGTATGTACTGTATTTTGTCTAATATTAAGACATTGCATTACAGTATGACATATGTATGTTCGTCAATTTTCTGGCTTATTCTTTCGAGAAAATTGATTGTATTAAAGTAAGTTCCAAAAAGCATTAAAGCAGTGTTGGCTTTAGAACCCAAAAATATGTGCAAGTCACTGCAGAAAATTCCCTCGTCCAAAAGTTTCTTTTAGGGGATTTCAGATTGTATGTAGGAAACAGTGCAAAGTTTTCCACAGAGAAATGTTTTCTTTGCAGGACTTGTGAAAATTCTGAATGTGGGAATAGTGCAATCGCACACCTCAGTGCCAAAACTGCATTAGAGCCGAAATTTGCACATTGTCTGTTTTTTGGGTTTTACTGTACATCCCCACAGTACCAAAGTTTAAGGACTGGCACTGTAGTGCACTTTATCCTTCACTTCAACACTGCTTACCAGCAGGGCTTAGCCAGGATGGTGAGCTGAGGGAATACAGTGAAATGTACTCTACGTATGAGGCAGTCTAGGATTCAGAGAGTCCAAATGCCTCCTGGACTGCTCTCTGGCTAAAGCCTTGCGTACATTACACGCATTTATGATTCATACAATGAACATGCTAAAAAAGTACTGTGTTATTTAATCTCTTAAATATCTATCTAGGGCACAACTTCCTGATAAAATATTACATTCATCAACAAATGGTTTCAAAAATGTTTGAGGATGAGGCCGTTCATTGCCAAACCAGAGAGAAGTTAAGAATACATGATTCTTTTTTTCGTCAACTGCTAATTCATTAATTGTACCCAAAACTGGCCAAATTGCAAATTTTGACGAATTGAAAATTGGTACGCCATCTGTATTCCATGTGTTAGTTAGTTAGATGAGGTTTAACGTCCCAGTTTCCAACCAATTGGTTCAAGTCAAGACGACCACGGCCTTTTTTCCAGTTGTGGCTCACTGGCTTGTTTTCCCTACTCCATTGCTTATGCTGAGCACCAAGCACAAAGGCAGTAGGTTCCATTTTTAAAGTCTTTGGTATGACCTGGCCAGGATTTGAACCCTAGACCTTCCGACTGCAAGTCGGATGCTCTAACCACTTGGCCACTGCAGTCCATGTGAGAAAAATTTTCCTTTACAGATAGGAGCCCTTCTTGTACTAAATTCTGGTACATTTTGCCATCTCTAATATCACAAATATCTTCATTATCTGAAGTTGTTTTAATTTCACGATTAAGTATTAAATTTCCAATACCTGTATTTTCCAGCAGATGTTTTAATTGATTCTGAATAGGCATAACGATAAAAAAAATGACCATTCTGGAGGCTGTATTCTTTGTCAAACGGCAAGTCACAAGGGACACATACATCAGCAACATTATCACCTACCCCTAAATAACCTTTACACGAAGAACAATAAAAATGATATTCGCAAATACCGATGTAGTTAGTTAAAACATTGTTAAAAAGGTACTTAGAATTGGGTAACGTGCCAGGACAATGCAGGTTAATGAGTTGGACGATGTCTTGTAAAGCTTTGCCTGAAAGGTTATGCGGCACGCTTAACGGTAATACAGCCAGGAGGCTCTCTGCACGAGATAAAATGCTGCCCTCACTTGAGACTTTTTTATCAGGATCCTTCAAACGGAATTGACGATCCTGTAAAAAAAAAAATCAATTTTAGGTTAGTAAATGTAGTGAGGGTCAAATAATCACATGACTGGTTCTCACTGCTACATTTTTGATAAAAAAAAGGAAAAAGAATAATAAAAACCAAGCAATAAGGTCTTTGCTTCAACAGTAAGTATTTAGAGTACCCTCCCTTCATACAAGCATCCTGTTCATCTATGTGAAGGGAAAGTCTTCACTGAGCTTTATCAGAGGGTTTACTGAATAAGTGAATAACCGGAAAAGTGAAAAAAATAAAATTTTACGTATTTCTTTCTGTTCAGAATTCATAGGCGTACAAAAGTTTTTATAATGGCGAGGAGCAGGTGAACTCAATATATTTGGTTACTGGCCTCTTAAATGTTTTTATTCACCAGTTATTCTCCCGTGTGTGTCACGTGACTAAGCAGGTGGTTGAATTGGTGCAACAGGACCATACGTTTTACCATAATGATTATTTTGCCGGTGGCATTCCACGAGACCGAAGGTCTGCGAGACTGAGAAAAGGGGTCCACGAGACCAAAGGTCCGCGAGACCGAAAGTGAGAAAAGGTCAGCGAGACCTAAAATGAGAAAAGGTTCTCGCACAGTATTAATTATTACGTATGACTACGTTTTTTTCATAATAATGTGTACGTACGTAATAAATAGAGACCGCGTACAGTGACATAGCGAGAGGCTAACTTTCCAGAGGTATAAAGTGATAAAAACAACTGTAATGTAAGTGAAGATTTAGAAAGGAAAAGGAATGGTCGTAAATTTTGACTTAAGGTCATATAGCTTTGCTATAAGAAGAAAATCAGTTTCGACCAGCACCGTGCTGGTCGAAGACCCCGGGTTTTCAATGAGTCCGAGTAAGGACCGTGTATAGGGAGCTATCGGCGACCGGTTATACACGGGCCTTTACAGAGGACTAGGCTGAAGGTAACATCTGAAACTGCTTTTTAAGTGCATCGAAACGGCACATACAAACAAAAACAAAAACTCAAACCGGATCGGGCAGAAACATAAACGCAAACTATTTACAAACAACTAAATCAAACAGAAAATTATGTTCATTACAGTAATAGAACTATATGTACAGATACTTACATACACATATATACATATTTACAACATATTTACAACCAAGCACCTCACAAGCCACCCACATACAAACACAGCCCCATTTACAAATTACAGTAGTTCCCATATTTACAAACAAAATCAATATTTACAAGTTGACTACCACCCGGCCCGCCCTCACCGAAACAAGCGGACTCCACCGCCTACCGAATGCCGATCTTGGCAAACGGACGAAGTCCGACTCCACCCTCAGCTTAACCTCCGCCCTCACCGACGCCAGGACGACATCAGCAGGCCTCCCCACCCCCCTAAAAACAATGTTACATCGGTCTCTCCATAAGGCTAGCTTTATGGAGGCCGAAACAAAGGTAAGTATGTCCTGAACACTTGTATTGCATGGCGGAGGTGAAAGACCATACAAAGCATAGTCCTGGCTGACAGCCCAGGTGTTACACAACGTTAGGCGGTCAGTCAGGACTTGAAACCATTCCCAGAATAGAGCCACATAGTCACACTGCCAAAACACATGTGACACACTCTCCCACTTTGTGCATCTTGTGCGGGGGCAAATACCATCTCCAAGACGCCACCGAAGGCGCTTGAGATTAGTTACAATGGCGTCATGTGCGATTCGCCACAACAGGTCTCGCCTGCGGTAATCTAATGATCTGCTGTGGACTACACGCCACACTTCCGGCCCTGAAGCAAAGTGGTTGGGTTGGACCTGGCCAACACATTCATCAAAAACAGCCCGGTATAGGTCCCTTGCACTTGACTGTGAAACATCCCCCACTGTTGACATAATACGGAGCGTTTCCCTCATTTGACTGTATGCCCCCGTGGGTCTCCAGCTGTGAGGTTCACTGTTACTAAACAGGGAGGGAAAGAACCGACGGAATGATAATCCCCCCCAATAACGGACAAAATAGACAAAAGGCATTCTGCTGTCCACAGCACTGTAAACACACTTGGTCAGGAGAAAACGGAGCTTGGAAGGAAAATGCACAAGGCCCAACCCTCCACGCCTAAGATCCTGGTATACCACCCCTCTTCTAACCAGCTCCGTCCCCCCTGACCATAAAAAACTAAACACAGCCCTCTCGAGTCGCACCAAGACACGCTCTGGAGCAGCCAGAACAGTGCCCGGATACCACAAGAGAGGGTAAATAAAACGATTGATAACTGTTACCTTTCCCAACAGGCTAATGTGGCGATCGCCGAAGTCCTTCAACCTAGCCACCACTAGGTCCACTTTCTCATTCCAGGTAAGTAACTCGGGTGAACCATAACCAAACCATATACCATTGATCTTTATGGCGTCGTCTACCCATGATGCCGCAAAGGGCAGTTTTTTCGACCGCCACTTACCTAGACGGAGTCCTTTGGTCTTAGTGGGGTTCAGTCTGGCACCTGTGGCTCTTTGAAAGTTAGACAACGTGCCAGTAAGGGCCCTGAAGGAAGCTAGGTCGGAGATTACGCATGTGACATCGTCAGCATACTGAAGGCACTTAACTTCAGCACCACCAGGTATGTGAAATGGTCGAAACAAAGGCTCAACTTGGAAGGCTCTTGCAAGGGATTCACTAAACAATACATAGAGTAGAGGTGATAGGGGGCACCCCTGCCGTACCCCACGTTGGACTCTGAAGGGGTCCGACGGTAGGCCATTGACGATAACCCGACTGTATACGCTATTATACAATAGGGAGGTCCATTTAACAAAAGCTGGATTCAAACTAAACTTCTGCAAAATTTTAAAGAGGAATCCGTGATCAACCATGTCGAAGGCCTTTTCCTGATCGAGGGAGACAAGCGCACATGGGAGATCACGGTCCATCACGTATTCAACTAAGTCCCGCACCAACCAGAGGTTCTGCTGAATACTGTGTCCCCGCACCGCACATGTCTGAAAGGACCCTACAAGATCTGGCATAACTGTGCCTAGCCTGTTACAAAGGGCTTTCGCTAGAATCTTGTAGTCTACATTTAACAGGGTGATTGGCCGTTTATTTTTCGGTTCTAGGGGGTCTCCTGACTTGGGCAACAAAGTTATCACGCCTGTGCGCTGCGAGGGGCTCAATGAGCCAGCAAGGAAAGCAGAGAAGAATACATCGCGGAGATCGTGTCCAACGGTACCCCAGAAGCGTTTATAGAATTCCATCGGAATACCGTCGGACCCAGGCGCCTTTCCGCCTTTCATCTTCGCCACTGCCTTCAAGAGCTCGTCAACAGTCAACGGGGAACCAAGTTCATCGTTCTGATCTCTAGATGGGGTCTTATCAATATTATCTAACAGGGACTTTTGAAGGCCTTCATCCACATCTGCCTGAGTATATAGCTGCTCATAGAAGCTTTTAAATACTTCTACGATGTCGAGAGGGTCCTTATGTACCACACCGTGGACGTCACGGACTCTTTTTATGCGGCGATCGATGGCATACTTTGTGACGTCCCGGTAGAACTTGATGGTTGGTTTTTCCTCTGCCTCCACGCAATGCACGCGAGCACGAACGCGGGCTCCGTGTAGTTTTTCATCAAGATACTGCTGGATTGCGTGAAGTGCGGAGGGGTCCCCGTTCCTCTCCCTAGAGCAGAGCGAGAGGAACTCCTCCCTTCTTCGACGAGCTCTTGCTACACAGTATTCAACTGTAAAATGTTTGATACGGGACTTTAAGTCGTCCCACCACTCTAAATCTGTTGAAAAGGCAGGCCTCAATGTTCGCCACCCTTCGTACCTGGCCTTAAACTGTTTGCAATATTCAGCCTCCGTTAGAATATCTGTGTTCATTTTCCAGAACCCCCTCCCTGCTGGCCATGACTCTGGGGGTTGGAAGGAGACAGTAACTGCATCATGGTCCGAAACTGGACATGCCACAACTTCACAATCACTCGGTGACAGAGCAGGTGGAGAGTACACCCGGTCCAACCTTGAGGCGTCCGCGCCATCAGGGCGGTGCCAAGTGAACACGGCCAAGCCGGGATGTTGCACTCTCCAAACGTCAACCATGTCATGATTCTTTGTGAACATGTCCAATTCCGCAATGTCGACACCACAGCTCGAAGATGTGTGTGTAGACATTCTGTCGAACTGTGTGTCGGGAACGCAGTTAAAGTCTCCGGCTAGGATACAAGGGGCACAGCCAGGAACGAAGGATGGAAGGGTAGTAAAAAAATTCCTTCTGTCTGTAGGCTGATTGGGTGCGTAAACATTACATAGGATGAAGCTCCCGCAAGGATGTTTTATGGTGATGCATATCACCCGGCCCTCATGATCATGATCAATTTTTCCTACCAGGGAAGTCCATCTGGATGAAACTAAAATAACAGATCCACAGGAAGACACGGAACCAAAGGAAGCGTGCAAACCCCCACCCCATTCATAGGACCAGGTGTAGACGTCGTTCTCATTAACAATGTGAGTCTCCTGGAGGAAAACGATGTCCACACCTAGTGATTTGCAAAATTGGAATATTCTTGACCGCTTCCGACTGTCCCTCATGCCATTGACGTTTAGGGTCATGAGGGACAGGGGGTCAGTCATGGTGGGATAGGTAACTACACATCTGTCTCTGACCTGGCCTTTTTATTCTTACATGGACTCGGTAGTGGTGGACCAGAAGGATGGATCCCCTCCACTGACTCCTCACCTGAGGCCGACCTTTTTAATTTGGACTCTGTTTCAACACCCTCACACAAATCAAACCAGCCCTCCCCCGATGGTGGTTCCTTTGGTGGAGGCTCTGAGGCAGGTCCCCCAGCATCTGACATGGCAGAGTCAGTCTCCGAGTCTGATGAGAGTTGAAGGTCATTTTCCACTGTTAATAATCCAGACTCCCCAGGTGTTGAAGAGGAGGACGATGGAGGGCCTGCCTTAGGGGTCCCAGAGACCCCTTCACATTGTTTAGCAGCAAGGAAATCCTGCTCCACCTGATGTGCCACCTCATCAGGTGAAGGGGACCTAGGTTCCTCCACCATAGGTTCTGGGCCTGACTGCGAGGGTTCATGTGCCGGCCCCACATCCGCACTGGCACGGGCAGAGTACGAAGTGGGGCAGGAACCAGAAACATGTCCCTCCCCCCCACAGAGGTTACACCGCACCTCGTTGGGGCACTCGGCCTTTTCGTGCCCCACCTGCAGGCACTTGCCACAACGTCTGTTGGGACAGGACTTGGCTTCATGCCCCTCCTCTGAACACTTAAAACAGGTGCGGGGCTGCCCAAAGTATCTTATATGGGCTTTGGAACCCCCTATGAAGAGGAAGGACGGTATTTCCCTCTTCAGTACCATACGGAACTGTCTCTTTCCGTTCAAGATGCCCTTCAGCTCACCTTCCTGGGTAGGACTTAAAACTGCATCCGGTTGTGGAGTTTGTTTAAACGTGGGAGTAATGAGGTTACCCTTTGCCACAACTGCCTCCGGGGCACCCTTGGGCAAGGTGCACCTGTATTTGCCCCGGTGCTTTTTAAGTGCTGTTGCCTTTGGGCATAGTGTTGCCTTCGGGCGTGGTGTTTGCCTTCGGGCTTAGTGTTGCCTTCGGGCGTGGTGTTGCCTTCGGGCGTGGTTTTGCCTTCGGGCTTGGTGTTGCCTTCGGGCTTAGTGTTGCTTTCGGGCTTAGTGTTGCCTTTGGGCTTGGTGTTGCCTTTGGGCTTGGTGTTGCCTTCGGGCGTGGTGTTGCCTTCGGGCGTGGTGTTGCCTTCGGGCGTGGTGTTGCCTTCGGGCGTGGTGTTGCCTTCGGGCGTGGTGTTGCCTTCGGGCTTGGTGTTGCCGTCGGGCGTGGTGTTGCCTTCGGGCTTGGTGTTGCCGTCGGGCGTGGTGTTGTCTTTGGGTGTGTGGTGGATTTGGGTGTGTGGTCTTTGTGGGGCTTTGTTTTTAGTGTGACCGGGGGGAGGTTGGTCTGTGGGGTCTTTGGGTTGTTGTCAGTGTGTGTGTGGTTCTATTGTTGTAATGAACATAATTTTCTGTTTGATTTGGTGGTGTGTGGATAGTTGTGCCTTTATGTTCCTGTCCGATCCGGTTTGAGTTTTGTTTTTTGTTTGTATGTGCCGTTTCGATGCACTTTAAAACCCCCCCCCCCCCCTGGTAGGTGACCCACCGCATATCGGAGACAGTTCCGTACTGACTGAGAACCCTCGCCACCAGGCCCTGATCGACCTCAAAGTTCAGGAACAGAACTGTCACCACCACAGAGCGATCATATGGGGTGACAGTAAGCCCTTCCAGCCCTTTAAGGCGAGACACCCCCTGAATTCGGGCAGCATCTGACCTGAACTTTAGGTCGTACGTGTTGCGAGCCGCAAGCGGCTGCAACATCTCTATTTCTTTTACCTCCACACCATTGTTCTTCAACACAGCAAACGCCTGCGAGGGAGAAACGCTCGCCCCGGACGAAAACTCTTAACTTAACAATTGTGCTATCCCGACTTCCGGGCATAGCAGCAGTTGTGTGGCTCGAGGCCACGGAATGAAAAGAGGAAAAACCTCAGAACTAGTTTTACAAAAGGACAAAAAATAGGATAAAGTAAGAAACACAAGCTACACAGAAACAAGGTGAGGTCGCAAACAAATGGACACGACCAGACCTACTTATTAACTACAACACAAGCACGCTATAAGGTTTTATGCACAATTGCAATAAATAGTACAGCTATCACACAGTGATACAAGTTGAGCACGGCAAAAAGACGAGAGCGAAACGAAAACACGTCTGCTCTCGTCGAAGAACTGAACTGAACTGAAACTGAAGAAAATGTTCTCATTGTATAAACTTACTTTTAAGGCGCTATCCCTCGGTAGTAGGTTCGTTGACTTTGTCTAATCCACTGCCTTCTGACAATGAGCTTTGTGCTTCTTCGGACTTTGCAAAAAAAAAACCCACCGTAATTCGAGTCATTTAAGGCGTATCAAGTGTAGCCTGCTAGCCTAGGCCTAGTCAGCAGTCTGCTGACCTAGTATTTGGGAAGCTTTGGAGCTTCCCATACTAGGTCAGCAATATACCCATTGTCAAAACTGGGCTACCACACCTTCAAAAATTTTGAATGGTCTCGATCTTTCTCAAATTCACGTATACTCCTACATAATTGACCTCTACGGGTCCTTTATATGGTTAAGACCCTTCATTCTAAGATTATTTGCACTTAGTTCCCAAAAAGAGACCAAAAATTTTGATTTACACAAACGATCCTGTTGTTTTTTAAACATTCTATGAAACTGCTAAATCGTGTAACTAGGACGTTCACACTATTGTATGCTAAATAGCACGCATTGCTGTTCAATTGTGACATAGTCCATAGCTATAGTTACTTTCATACACGCACATACGCGTATATAGCAACAATCACTGCAGCAACGCACGCAGACGACGTTACTCTCACAGTAACATGCGGTCAAAAGTTTGTGTTGCAATAGCCTTGGCCTAGTTCAGGGAACAGAGCGTACGTGAGAACTAGGCCTAGGTACCCTTGGCTAGCCTAGGCCCTACTTGCGATTTGCTCAAGTTTGCAGCGAGCGCGTGATGCTTAATGTCTGACTCCGATCCTACTCGTTGAAAATTACGACGCAGTAAGAAATTAAGTTTGCGCCGTTGAACTTTTGATCATGAGAGATAGCACGCGCACCAAACATGGGCGCATACATTGGACAAGGAAAACATCAGTATTCCATTTTCACAACACGTAGTGAACGCGGTAATGCAAGTACATTATGCGCGTTTTAATTTCACTGTTTCTTCCGATTTAAGTTTGGGCGCGGCATACATGCGCCCCCCCCCCCCATGTTCACACTACTGTAGTTCATGCGCGCCAAACATGGGCGCATACATTGGACAAGAAAAACATCAGTAATCCATTTTCGCAACACGCACTTGAACGTGGTAATACAAGTACATTACTGTGCGTTTTAATTTTTGCTGTATCTTCCAGTTTAAGTTTGGGCGTTGCATACATGCGTGCCCAACATGTTGTTCACACTAGTTCGTGCGCGCCCAACATGTTTCATTGCTGAAGGCGCAGTCGGAAGGTTTCGAATCTTACAGCATTCCGATCCTATCCTGTCACTGCACTGTCAACGGTAACGTTAATCGCGTCGTAATAATTTACAAGGCCTAGTCTAGTCCGCAGTCTGCTGACCTAGTATTGGGATTCCCATACTAGGTCAGCAATATACCCATTGTCAAAATTGGGCTACCGCACCTTCAAAAATTTTAAATGGTCTCAGTCTTTCTCAAATTCACATATACTCCTAGGTAATTGACCTCTATGGGTCATTTATATGTTTAAGACCCATCATTTTAAGGATAATAGCACTCAGTCTCCAAAAAGAGACCTAAAATTTTGATTTATACAAACGATCCTGTTTTGTTTTTTAAAACATTCTAAATCTTGTTACTAGGACGTTCACACTACTGTATGCTATATAGCACGCACTGCTGTTCAATTGTGACATTGTTCATAGCTATGGTTACGGTCATGTACGCACATACGCGTATGTAGCAACAATCATTGCAGAAACGCACGCAGACGATGTTACTCTCACATTAATAACGCGGGAAAAACTTTGTGTTGCAATAGCCTAGGGCTAGTCTAGCCTACATGATTTACAAAGATGAAGTATGCACTTTTTGATTTTATATACGAAAAGGAGGAAGTAGGTGAAACTTCGTGGATTGAAGGATTCAATCTAAAGGATTTTAAAATTAAAACGTGGAATTATGAGAGGTGATCGTCCATTGGCCCAAAGTAAGGCGTTCAAAAGAAAAGAAGACCAAATATTTGACTGAGCCTCATGTGGCAACAGTAATTTCTTTTTCCGGTAAGTTGTTTACAGGTTTGTTTTAATTTCAAAAACTTTTAACATATCAAAACTTTGCAGCAATATTTTGTTATATGGGTGATTCCGTAAATAAGGGAGTCAACTTGTGACATTTGGGTAAAATTTTCAGTTCCATAATTAAAAGACAAACTAGAAATTTTACCTTTTCATATTACGTTTGGGTACAGGAAAAGTGCAAATCATGTCAAAAGTTTGAAAACAATTATTCCTAACAATAGTTACAGTTCAATATACGCTCATTTTCCCCCATGTAAACGGGACACCAAAAACAGATTTTCTATATAATACTGAAAACATTATTTTAGTCCTCTTAAAATGGATGTGCAATGTTGTAGATCATGGTAGGCTATGCTTTTTGATCTTCTATGGAATGGAAATGCCTAAAATGAGGAGGTTGGGCTGAGCTTGTGGAAAATATACCGCCTAAAAGCGGGACACCGTTTGGTGTCCCGTTTACTAAGTGAAACTTCCTTCTCAAAACTTAACTATGCACAGCTTTGTTAATTGGGCAAACTTTGCATTTTTAAATTAGGGGACAAATGCGAGGGTGCCCGGTCTTAAATGTGATTCGAGACCGACGATGACGTCATCATAGAGGCTGAGCGGACCGAGGCGACAGCCGAGGTCCACTTTCAAATTATGCATACAGCCGTTACAAGCCAGGATACCACAAAATTCAAAAGTTTAACTTTATGCGTAACTACAGGATGTGAAACCTGACTAATTATGCTAATAATAATCATTGTCATGTGGTAGTACCGGTCAACACCCTCGTTAAGTGCTTTTTAAGTGCAACGAAACGGCACATAGAAACAAAAAAAAAAAAACACCCTCGTTAAGTTACTGATATCAACTCAATATGCCCCTTTAATGTTGTTTGAAGAATATGCCCAGCAGGTGACGCTTATCTAGACCTTATGCCAATTAACTGCAACACTGCTTGGAAAGGGTTATTCCATATACAGTGCTTTTTAAGTGCATCGAAACGGCACGTACAAACAAAAAACGAAAAAACTCAAACCGGATCGGACAGGAACATAAACGCAAAACCATCCACACACCACCAAATCAAACGGAAAAGTATGTTCATTACAACAATAGAACCACACACACACTGACAACCCAATACCCCACAAACCAACCTCCCCCCGGCCACCCTAAACCAATATTACTACATACCGCCAACGAAAGACAACACCAGAACAAACCACCACCACCCAACAACCAAAAAAACCAAAACACCAGACCAAACAATCATCACAAACTGCCCCAAGGGGCCACGAGGGGTCCGGGGCGGGGTCCACCTGCCACGAGGGGTCCGGGTGGAGTCAACTTGCTATATTTACAGTATGTACACTATATACACTATTTACACAAAAACAAAAAACTGAACAAAACTGGGCCAAAAATACAGGCGCACCTTGCCCAAGGGTGTCCCGGAGGCAGTTGTGGCAAAGGGTAACCTCATTATCCCCACGCTTTAACAAGCTCCACAACCGGATGCAGTTTATGTATTCCATATACAGTCCCATATCGGCATTGTGACCATTGGCCTTCCCATGGTGATGATTCACTTCTGTTGTCCTATACACGGAATAATCCTTTCGATGATGCAGTTTTGAAGCGCCCTTTTTAATTGGCATAAGGTCTATTGCAATCACATCGCGCCTAGGCTACGTAGTGATCGACTCATGATACTGATCGACTAATGATTACTTACTATATAGCCTAGTATATTGTGCGCAATGCTTTACGTTTTTAGGAAAAACTGCAGAATATTTTTATTGTCGTATTCTTCGTTAAGTGATTGACTCATGGAGCTTGTTTAAAGCGTGGGCATAATGAGGTTACCCTTCACCACAACTGCCTCCGGGGCACCCTTGGGCAAGGTGCACCTGTATTTGCCCTGTGCTTTTTACGTGTTGTTGCCTTCGGGCGTGAAGTTGCCTTCGGGCGAGAAGTTGCCTTCGGGCGTGGGGTCGCCTTCGGGCGTGAAGTTGCCTTCGGGCGTGGTCTTGCCTTCGGGCGTTGTTGCTTTTGGACGTTTGTTGTTGCCTTCTGGCGTGTGTTTTCCTGTTTGTAAATAGTCTTGTGTGGTGGGTAGGCTGGGGGTGTCGTATATGTTGGCCACAGAAATTTTGTTTTGCTAGCTTAGTGTAAGGTAAATTTGTAAATGATTGTTAAGTAGTTCATGGTTGTGTTCTTGCCGGTCCCGGATTTGGTTCTTCCTGTTTGATGGTGTCCGTTTCTATGCACTTAAAAAGCCCACTCATGATACCCCCAGTATACACGTGTATAAAGAGATTTGTCGACAAAAACCAGTAATTTCCTTAGGACTAGGGAGTTCTCGGCGAGTGACAACTGAACAGTTCATTGTACTGTCCATGACGTCATGGACAGTACCTTAGGCACGCTTCTCATTTTCGAGAAGCAGTTCTTTCGTTCAATGTTTCTTGATTCTCATTGAGTGCTTTGTTCTGAACACTCTTCTGTTAATGTAAATGGGTATGTAAATAGTTTTGCCTAGTGAGATTGTAAATAGTCCTGTGCAACTGGCTTGGGTTCGGGATGGATTTATACAAAGTTAACACAGAAATTTCGGTTTGGGTTTTGTTCCTCAGTGCCTGTTTCTATGTGCTTAAAGAGCTGCTAACCTGTAGTTTTGCGTGAATAAATTTGTAAATTGTCTTATGTAATTAACCTTTGTATATAGTCCTTTGTTCATAGTAACACAATTTTATGTTTGTAGGTGCATGTAAATATTTTGCTGTTGCGTTTTTGCCCGGTCCGGTTTGGGTTCTCGCCCTTTGTTTCTAGTGCCCGTTTCTGCGTACTTAAAAAAAAGCTTTGTTCTACCATTGAGCTCATTATGTAGAGTGAATCATGTAGATGGGAACGAGACTTCTTGGTCACTTTTGGTTGGAATGGGGCTGAGCATGATTGGTTTTTATTTTAGCAGTTTTGTATTTTATTGTTTTGTTAAGAATGGCTTGAGTAAGTCAAACTACCTAAACAGTAGTAGGTCTACAGTATATTGTGGCACATGGTCGTACTGTCGTATTTCGCACACAGTAGGCCTACTCTACGCACGCTTCTTATGTCGTAAAACCAGGGAGCTGCCATTGACACACACACACTGTACGGCTATAAGTGCTGTCGCGTTTGCTGATTGGTCGATTGCTTAGAGTATGTGGGTATGGTCAATCACGAAAGGTGAGATTTCTTGAAGCATTTTGAAGCAAGAAATGAAGCTGGCAGCCTATAAGTCCATTGTGATGATTCTGCGGAGAAGTACAGCTATAGGCTTATTTGTTTAGACATGAAATATTTTTGAATACTTCCCACAAGACCTTGAGAGTATAGGCCTACCATTTCCTGCATGCAAAGCCCAAAATTTGTGCTTCTCGAAGTCAAACAGTAAAAGCAAAGTGATCTGTCTCTCAAATTTCGGTGCATGAAGAGGATTTAATTATCTTCAAGTACATATAGGCCTATTGTCTGACGGATTTGGTCGATCTTTCTCACATCTTCACTGTGCCAACACTGAAAATTGAAAGAGCGATATTCTGAGCACAGTGGCGTAGCCACGGGGAGGGTTTTGGGGGTTGAAACCCCCATGACCCAACCTTGAAAAATATTGCATAAACACATGATCACAATAAACTTTATTACATTTGAGGCACAAACATTGCACCATAATGCATCTGGAGACCTAAAATAGCCGTTTTTCTCCCTCCCCTCAGACCTTTCCCTCATGTGGTACTCCAAAACCCTCCTCATGACACAATCCTGGCTACGCTACTGAGCTAGCATAACCACTGAGGACGTTTCAAAATACCAGCACAGAAACAATCATGGACAGTAAGTGGTTACGATTTTCGTAACCACATTTTCTAGTTACTGAGTGTGCTTTTTAAGTGCATAGAAACGGACACTTGTCAAACAGAAAGACCCAAGACCTAGTGCCTGTTTCTATGTACTTAAAAAGCTCTCACAGGACTATTTTTTTTTTTTGTTTGTAGGTGCATGTAAATAGTTTGCTGTTGCGTTTTTGCCCTGTCCGGTTTGGGTTCTCGCCCTTTGTTTCTCAGTGCCCGTTTCTACGTACTTAAAAAGCTCTCACCTTTATATATAGTCCTTTGTACATAGTAACACAATTTTTTGTTGGTAGGTGCATGTAAATAGCTTGCTGTTGCGTTTTTCCGGTTTGAGTTTTGTTTTTTGTTTGTATGTGCCGTTTCGATGCACTTAAAAAGCCCTGTTGCGTTTTTCCCCGGTCCGGTTTGGGTTCTCGCCCTTTGTTTCCCAGTGCCCGTTTCTACGTACTTAAAAAGCACAAAGGAAAAACTAATGGAAGCAACACAATATTTACAGGTTAACCGTCACCCGGCCCGTTAATTACTGAGAACTAGACTGAAACCAGCATATAGGTAAGCCCGATCCTGTACAGATGCTACACTCTAAAAACGTTAAAAATGTCTGTACATCTACAAAAGAAAAAAATACAGTACAAAAAGACGACGAAAAAGTGCTGTCAATTTTTGAACTAATTGACAGCACCTTTTCAGTTTCTTTTGTAGTTGTTTATTTTTTCTTCCGTGAAGGTTCGGACATTTTTACATTGTATAGCCTGAAGGTAAAAACGAATTAGACTCGTTGGGCTATAGGGCTAGTTAGTCTTAGCCTATAGTTTAGTTTTAGTTTAATTAAATTTTGAGGATCAGGTGAGTACATGACTGTTGAGAGCTAGTATGGGAGTCAGGGCCGGGGGGCTTTTTAAGTGCATCGAAACGGCACATACAAACAAAAAACAAAACAAAAAAAAAAAAAAAAACTCAAACCGGATCGGACAGGAACATAAACGCAAAACTATCCACACACCACCAAATCAAACAGAAAAGTATGTTCATTACAACAATAGAACCACACACACACACTGACAACCCAGTCAGGGCCGGATTTACCGTTGTAAGGGCCCTGGGCACAAACTAATGAAGGGCCCCCCTTCGACTATAATTCTAAACAAGACACAAGACAACAGTGACGCAAGTCACGAAAGGGGAACAAATTTTGTGGTCACTTTCATGGGTTTAGGAGCCTAATTTGATTCAGGGGGCTGTAACGACTTCTTACGAAAGATGTGATCCAAATTTTTCTCCCGCTTCTCGTGAAAAGAAAAATATATGAAGTACACTGACATAACGTTATTCAGGCATGTACAAGCAGCGGCTATTACAGCGCAAATCAAGCATGGAAAAGCACGTTGTCATGTCATTTCTTTAACATTGGTAACATTTTTCGGGAAAGCAGTTACGATATGAGCACAACTTTTTGTGTTACGGTGAAGAGGAGGTGTTTGCCCAAACTCTTCCTTTTTGGGATATGTTTATCAAATTTAGGTCTCCTTGAAGCGAAATGGTCTTTTCTTTGGGATAATGGCCAAGAGATGGCGTGCAAACCGAGACAATGCGGGCGAAGCACGGGAAATTTGCATTTAATATCATTTCCATGCCAAAACTAGCATTCAGATCTGCATCGTGACAGTTTCAATTCCCTGCAATTTTCTGCAAATCACCAGGTAAGTGTTCCACCGGATTATTCGAAAGAAGCTTTTTATAAGTTTTTCTACTGTGCTTCTCCAGGAGTTGTTATCACAAGGTAGTGATATAACAAGAACTACACGGAGGTCATTTCGGGATGAGTTTTGATAGAAAATTATTAAAATACATCCATCATTATACATTCGAACGTAACCGAGCCCTCTGCAGACAGAGGATGGAGATGTATCTTTTATTTTAGGATAAGTGCCTTGGCCACTCTGGTACTCTCTCTCTTTCTGAGAATATCGCTTTTATTTTTCCATATCATTTCATATTTTCACTTCTCCACTTTTTGGGGGCCCGGGCACATCTGGCATAATGGGAAATCCGGCCTGATGGGCGTCCACAAACGTAAAGCGCAAGTTAGACCATTACTTATGAGTAGTTCACCATCGAAGCATGGCAGAGGCCCTTAACTATTGCTACCCCTCCTCCCTCCCCCCCCCCCCCAAAAAAATGGGCGCCGCATTTCAAATGAAATAATTATTATTATTGTTATTGTTGGTATAATTATTAAGAGAGATTTCTAAACTTAGAAGCAAATCTGCCCTTTAATAATCTCACAAATACATTCCTTTTATCCCCAAAATATTAAATACTCGAACTGTCTAACGCTAGTCATATACGGCTTGAAGTTGGCTTGACTTAAATTTTCTAGCCCCTCCCTCCAACACGCACAGTTCCTTACCGCCGCCACTGCTACTGCTAGCCTTAGTGATGGTAAAAAATAAAATCCAGGGGGTCATCTTCGAGAAAAAAAAATATTTTAAAATGATACTACTTGTGTGGAGAGAAATTGGAGAGATGAATAATTTCTGTTTTTCGTATTAAAACGTCTGTAATATTAGTTCATAAAAATTCATGTTAGATGTTTGGTCACTGGTTTTCCCACCTGAGAAACAGGGCGACTGCCCCAAAACTGCTAATGTTAGTGCATGAGGTGTAAGAAATGGTTGCTTTATGTTATTTTGCATGAGAATATTGAAAAATGTGAATTCAATAATTCTTTTCAGTGTGAAAGCAACATCCAAAACCAGAAGGACATTATCAAAGAACTTCGAAGATAGAAGAATGTCGGAGAGAAAAGCACTCTCTTGGATACCATCAAACTTTTAAAAGGTAAACTGAATTAACTGTGTCCTTTCCCAACACTCAAAATTGGAAAGCCTTAGACCTTTTTTCCGTGTTTGATCCACACAGATTATAAAGTAAGGCGTTTCCTTTTCGACGTCCTGCTGTACCCTTACTTGCACCAACCATAATTCACTGATGTCCAGTGGTTTGAAATTTGGTCTACTGTCATTGTTTAAGTTTATATATATGTAATATAAGTCAATCTTATGTGTCAGCTCCAATACTGAGAGTCTTAGACCTTTATCCAGTAGCGATTACAAACCGGATTGAGGGAAAGACTTTTTGGCCACAATTTAGTACTTGTTATGTAAGAAAGTAGAGAGTGTTACAAATTATTATTTGAATTATCAATTTCGTTAAATGGCAGGGTGCGGGATAAGAAAAAAAAAAAAAAAAAATTGAATAAACAATAGGTCAAACTGTGCTTCACATCTCCTGTTTCATCTCGAAAAGCACTAGTTTCGGTTGCAGACTAAAAAGATAATTTTGGCCAGTCCATTTCATTATAGTTTTTTTCGTAGATCGTGTTTGACATAACATTCTTTTGAAATTTTGAATTATACTGGACTGTATATAGGCATCTTAATTTCACCAAAATCTTCTTTTTCATAATAATCCACTTCACAAGTATGGGATCGGTCGGTCATCCGTGTCTTTACGTTTCACTTCGGAGTGAAAGCAAAACGTATGCTGCAGTACGACCACATGGAAACGCAAGAGGAACCTATGTATATAGGATGTGACATGATATCTCACAATTAATTGCCCACGATTGCCTTAAAGACCTTATGCATATGACGTCACAGGGCAGAAAGCGCACCCTCCAATGCAGGTAAGCGCGTATTATTGCAACCAACACCGTCAGCAAATGCAGACGGCTGGTTTGTGCATGGTCTTAGTCGGATGCGTGCGTAAGTCTAGTACCCGTTCCGTGCCAAGCCCACGTGTTGCGTGCAGCGTGGCTCATTGTTTGCCATCAAAATGACGTCGCGTGACGACATTGCATAAGGCCTATTGTTGTGCCTCATCAACTCATAGGTTATTGAGTATAATTAACTGTTAGTATTTCCCTTAACAGCCGACTACCAAAATCTCAGGAGAAGGAAACATGGGAAAATCATCGGTCACAAAAAAAAAAAAAAAAAAAAAAAAAATACCATTTGAGTTGTGAAAGATGTAGTTTTGAGTTTTTTCCGTTGGATTTACACCTCTGGGGACCCCGGGCATGGCCCTATATAGGGGTCCTTTGAACATTTAGCTAACTCTTTTAAAACGAATACCATAGACGCACACGTATATCTACTTTCACAGTTAAGTGGCAAAGACACTTTCGTTTCCTTTGCTGGGTGTGGATGGTCAGAGCAAGTTGGCGATTCTGTGGGTGGTTGTCGGTTGCGTTTTGCTCCGGTCCGGTTTGGGTTCTTTGTTCCTCAGTGCCTGTTTCTATGTACTTAAAAAGCTCTCTTTCACAGTTATGTTTGGTGTTCGCCCCTGGCTCTTCGCCAGAGAGTTGAGGGGACAAAAAAAAAAAAAAAAAAGGTTTAAAGTTATGCCTTTTCAGATCCTACATCTCCCAACAACCTCAAGCCAAAACTGCAGCAGGCAACGTACAGGGCCTTAATTGTTGGGACTTCGACGGGGTGATATACCGTGTCTCTCAATTGCCCCAAAAGTATGGTATCCTAGTATGGTCAGTCACCATTAAGTGTCACGAGGGCTCTGGGCACGATCCACATAAGTCCATAGCTTAATAAGCTGATCCCACAAAGTTACCAGTTTATTCCGCCGTCTCATGCACCAACCTTCCTTATGCTCTTTTAAATATCACGGCATACAGGGTCCTGTTTAATTTAGAGTAACACTTTATTTTAGTGATTCAAACTCATGGGGTTGATCGTAAAGATGGACGATATTTGCAGCTACCAAACTGTGGCCTAGTGGCGACATGACGGAAAACCAGTGCAGTTTCAGTCTGGTCAGTGTATAGTTTGCAGTGTTCTCCACGAGGGGTTTTAGGGGGGCGGCCCGCCCCCCGAAGGAAAATTGCCGCCCCCTGAAATAGTGAACGCCCCCCTAAAAAAATCCCCGCCCCCCACAAAATCTGCGCTTGGCCTAAGAAAAAACTTGGCAATTGGCTACGGCTATTTCAAATATAGGCTAGGCCTAATGTAATATTCGATAAATGTCTCAAAAGATACCGCCGAAAAATAATTGCACAGAAAGGCTACTTCACACAAAGCAAAGTTCCATGATATCATAGCCACATCACTAAAACGAAAGTTATGTCAAAATTTTACCAGTATACGCCAACCACAAAAATAGGAGTTTGGGCCGAGAAGGTTCTTGATTCGCACATTGATTTGCTTCTTTTCGTTATTGCACACTGACTCGTACTACCCAGGCTGGACGTACGTCTTGATCGTACCTAGGCCGGCAATACGTACCTCACTCTTACTGTCTTAACAGCCGTAGGCACAGTTCAAGCCATCATGGATTCCACATACGTAATAGCCCTGCTATACACACAGATATAACATGTAATGCAGGTAACTTAGCCCATACGAACACGTAAACGTATAAATGTAACAGAAATTGTCTAGCCTTGTAGGCCAAATGCCCGGATGAGGCTCTCGTTCAGTTGGCTTTAAATTTGCGCAGTGTGTTGAAACTCTTAATATAATACACCTCGTGCGTCTCGACGTGGGGAAGATTTTGTCGCGGGAAATCGGACTTGCTTTAGTCGGTCTAGGGCAAAGTGCTCGGGTATTGGTGGAATGTTTATAAGCGAAGAGAAAAGAATCACCCCCCCCCCCCCCCCCACCATACACTCTAGAAGTAACAACTCTAGGACAAACAAACTTGGTAGTATTCCCATAGATAATTAAGCATGTTCCGATCCCGCACAGACCTGTAAACAAATGACGTCATAAATTTGTAAAATAATACCCATCATGTTACTGTGTATTGTGTGCTTTTTAAGTGCATCGAAACGGCACATACAAACAAAAAACAAAAACTCAAACCGGATCGGACAGGAACATAAAGGCAAAACCATCCACACACCACCAAATCAAACAGAAAATTATGTTCATTACAACAATAGAACCACACACACACTGACAACCCCAAAACCCCACAAACCAACCTCCCCCCGGCCATCCCAAACCAACATTACTACACACCGCCAAGGAAAGAAAACACCAGACCAAACCACCACCACCCAACAACAACCAAAAAACCAAAACACCAGACCAAACAATCTGTGTATTGTGTAGGATCTGTCAAAAAGACAGCTAGTCAGCGAGTGCTAGCTTCACATACTGAATCAACGTGATTATTACCAGATTACTGTCCGAGAGTGAGACTGCTAACATTGAATATAATCGCGGGGCTTTTTAAGTACGGGTTTAAGAAAGGTAAAACAAGCACACCATTTACTAGCCGTGCGGAAAGTGTAACTATTGCCGATGTTACGGAAGAAAGCACAGTTGAATCGGCTGACCTATCAGGCCCTGAAATTGACAAATTGACAGCGGCAAGTGACGATCCCACCACCACTCCTCCAGCTAAAAAGTCCAAGGCCAAGCTGAAGCATCGCGACAGCGGCTTTTACCCAGGATGGTCCATCAAGTACAAGTGGTTAGAGTATGTTGAAGATGAAGGTTTGTCAGTATTTTACTGCTTACTAAGGTTTAAAAAAAAAAAAAATGACGTGAGTGACGGCCCAACGTTCGAGCAGTTACAGAGGCATTTCCCTGATTCGAGTCTGACAACCACGTACTACACGGGCACAGCTAGCACTGTATACTTTGCATACCCCAGTACTAGCAATGTGTGTGTCCCCGCTGCTAGCTATCACGAATTTGATTGGGTCACTTCTATTTGTACAGATACTTTTGCATGCCTCTGACTTCGTGCATAGCCATGTCATGGATCAATGTATCACAGTGAAGGAATTGCGATTGCGTTCTTCACCATGAAATGGCGTATGAAAGATACCGTGACTCTGGACTTTCCCTGATGTGCGCATTTAAATCTGCATTACGACAGAGTTGCATGTTGATTACAAGTAAAATAGCAGTGCCGTAAAAGTTCCGCAAACAGTTTTGGATATTTTTTTACACTGATCTTAAAAAGATGCCTCACCCTTTGCAGTTTTATTCTGATTGTATATTAAATTTGGTTACTGCGAATTAAATCAATAGGCTACCCGAAACTAGACTAGTCTTTTTTGGTTAGTTATCTTTGGAAGAGTGGCTGTACTTTGAATCGGCAACCTTCTCACAAGAACTACGTAGCCTAAATAATACATTTCACATATTTCATGCACATTGTACTGTCGTCGATTGTGGTCCAGGTTTTATTATCAGTAAGTCATGTAGATTCAATTAATCATTTTCGCAGTCCTATGTGGTAGAGGGTAAATCTTTTCGATCCCTTCACAATTTGCCGAATTTTCCTGCCATAATCACACATAGTTTAGACCAGGAAAGTCCCGCCAATAACAGTGGTACCACAGTCTTGTTAGAGAGTTTTGTACATGCTATTGCGAAATGTACGAACTTAAGCTTGTTCGTAAAGTAGCCTTTGCAAAAAAGCGCGAATTTTGTGTGTTACTGCTCACAAAAAAAAAAAAAAAAAGACAAAAACGTAGCAACCACGCCTAACGATAAATTATGGGCCGACGGCGATGGCTATGCGATGGCATTGATGCATCAGCATCGGTTATGATAGTCGTTTATATTGTCGGCCCGTTTTAGCGAAAAACCTTGCGAGAACGTTGTGCAAGAAATCCTTTCTAAGTGGCACCATTTTGCATCATTCAGCATCTCAATTACCAAAAATTTCTGGAGATGAGGGGAGGGGGACACCCCCCTCCCCCGGCGATCGCGGCGCACGCGCTTCGCGCGTGGCCGCCCCCCTCTCTTGGAAGTCTGTGAAGAACACTGAGTTTGCAAAAAATTTTAAGCCTTCTGGTAGGGCAGCAAATCGAAAATCAGAAGTGGTTGTGAGGAAATCAGGGTTATTGTTTGGCATGTTTGCAAACAGGCGCATTTCTACGGGGAGCTACGGGCTACGGGACTTGCCCCCCCCCCCAAAATGTTCCTTAGTCCCCCCACTCCCAGCCTTCCCAAGAGAAAATGGCGAACATCTATAGAGGCTTGTGTTGATGAAGCCAGATATGCCCAGAAAAAAATTACACTTATTATACCGCCCCCTACCTATGTCCACATATTATGGTCCCTCTTCAAAAAGTGCCCCTACAACCGCTCGTGTGTGCAAAGATGGCTAGATCCGCTGCCCACCTTGCGACCGACTGCTTGCGTAATCTTGCGAGTCCTTATTACTTTCTGTGACCTCGAGAAGGTTGCCTAGTGGGACAGCCTCGCTCGCAAAAGGTCGTAGTTCGCAAGCCATGATCGCAAGAGATCGCAAGGTTTTAAACATGTTTAAAATTCTTCCGAGTTCTTGCGAGGCAGACGTCTAGGTAGGTGGTCTTCTCGTGGTCGCAAGGGGGTCACAAGAGCTCGCAAGCCGTTGGTAGGAAGGTGGACAGTCGACTTAAGCAGCAGAGCAATATACCCTAAACCTCCAAATAACGCAAGTTAACAATACTTTGAAGCTTTAAGTTCTTAACGCATTTCCCACTTAAAATTTGTACGTTTCTAACAGAAAACATATGCTTTCTTTCAGGAAAAATTGTCCAGTCTGATGAGCAGGTGCTCCAGACAAGACTACAAGAAATTCACTAGTGATTTGCTGGTTGCTGTTTTTGGACGTGAGCAACTGGCAACACATTCAATGACAGGTGGTAAGTCTTGTAAAGTGGAAGGAAAGACAAAGGACCCTCTAGATCCAAAGAAGCTGCATTTTGTGATCGGTAAATAGATAACATTTGAGAAATAGTAAAGTGATAATGATACAGTAGGCTGGCAAGACGAAAAAGAGGTTAAGGCATAAACGTATAAATTTTGATATGGTAAAGGGGACATACCTAAACATTCTGGTCATTTTCCTGAAGTTCCAATATGTAGTTCTCGATACAGCAGAAATGAAATTACTATTTTGCAACCAGACGATGGGGAGACTAAAGCAAATAGGACGTGCATAGAATTAAGAATGATAGATGCATAGATTAAGTCCTAATGCATATCAAAACTCAATTCAATCATACTCTAGGCTACTTTTAAGAAAATCTCTTAGTAGTTTAGCACATTAAAATAAGAACATGGGGAGCAGGTGTGAGGTGCGGGCAAGTCTGAATTTTGCAAAAATATGAGTTCATTGTGACAATATTTTATTAACAGCTGTTTCATGTTTGGAAATGCCAATTAAGCGTTACTCCTATCAGCCTATAGTAAAATTTATGTTACAAACGAATGAAAGGATGAAAAGGTGTAAAATCATAACCAATGTATGGTATGAAAATTGTACTGCACCAGTTGTCATGTAGTTATGTTTTCGACTTGTAACGAATGCGTTACTGCAATTACAACCGGTTCTAGCTATGTATCAAATAAGGACCAAAACTTGATGTAAACAGAGTAAGGATTACTTAATTTAAACTTTAAACTCAATTTCTACATCTTCTTTCTTTTCTTCTACAGAAAATGTACTCAAGGCTTTCCCAGATAGCAACAGAGAAAATATTAACAATAACAAATAAACTGAACAATGAATCAAAAATGAAGAGAAAAGGAGAATCTAAAATCGTTGAGGAAGAGTAGCTGTTAATTGAAATTGATGTTTAAAGTTTGTGTATTCTTTAATTTGTGATTTAAACTTTACAAATGTTGAATAAATTGTCGCAAATTGACTTGATATGCCTTGAGTTGTCTTTTTGGCAATAGAAGGTGTTCCACATGCCGATTTTCCAAAGACAAAGTGAATGATCAACCTACTGCAGGATATGGATAGTATTTCAACATTAACAGAAGCGAGGATGAGTATGCCAAACTCGAGCCGCAAAGAAAAAGAAAGGATTATTTCAAGCAAGTAACAGAATTTACTTTAAGAGTTGTGATAGTCCCCACTCATGATAAAACTAGAATGGCATTACTTCCAGATATACCAGTAAATTTAACCACGGCAATTCCATGGTAAAGCAAAAACACAATACAATGGCATTATGGTATTACTAGTGTCATTTAAATAGCACTTGTCGTATAATACCATGGCAATTTACCACGGTAACGACCATGCTATTTTTATTGCATTTTCATGGTAAAATTGCCAAGGTACCTGCCAATATAATACCATGGTAATTTTGAAACGGTAATGCCATGGTAATTGTACCATTGTAATGCCATTGTACTATTATGGTATTACGTGGTAAAATTACCATGGTATAACTGCCAATAACACCACGGTAATTTTACCACGGTATAACTATGGTAAAATCACCATGGTAAAATTACCATGGTAACTGCCAATAATACCACGGTATTACCATGGTAATTTTACCATTGTAATACCATGGTAATACCATGGTATTATTATGGTATTACCATGGTACCTGCCAATAATACCATGGTAATTTTACCATGGTAATACCATGGTAAATTTTCCTAAGGGTTTTTTTTTTTTTAATGTTCATAATCTTACATGTAGAGTCTCTAAAATGCAAATTATAGTTTCGGACCTGTTTACATAAACCTAGGCTCAATAAGGGTGTGGAGGAGTAAGGCTGCTTTCATATGTTTCAAGTTTTTTCATGTAAATAAATCATTCTGATTTTAATGTCGCTTTCTTTTCGAAGGTTAAGTACTGTACTGTAGTAGTGGTAGTAACGCAGTGAAGTTGCTTCAAGTAATAAAAATTTTACATTCCCAGTACGTAAAACAGTTCTCTGTTCACTATTCTTTTCCGAACATGTACACTGACCAAGTAATATGCGTTTCAGCCTTTCGGGAGTTTATTTCACAGCCTCACTTCTCACGATGTTCGGATCGCGTCGTTTTGCCGTGATTCCTTTAACGTTAATTCTATTGTAATTGTAAATAGGCCAACGTAATTGGCTTGGGTTTGAGAGCTTTTTAAGTGCATCGAAACGGCACATACAAACAAAAACAAACAAAAACAAAAACTCAAACCGGATCGGGCAGAAACATAAAGCAAACTATTTACAAACAACTAAATCAAACAGAAAATTATGTTCATTACAGCGTGGCGTGGTTTGGCGTGGTTTTGTACATAGTTATCACAGAAATTTTGTTTTCTAGCGCAATTACAGAATTCTTTAAATAGTTCACACTTGTGTTTTTGTCCGGTCAGGTTTGAGTTCTCCTTTGTTACTTCGTGCCCGTTTCTACGTACGTAAAAAGCACACGCTTCCTCTTACGTTTTTCAAAACGGACACGATCGAAAACAGTTCAGTTCAGACCTTCGACTAGAGCAGACGTTTTCGTTTCGCGGGTCCTGGGTAGGACTTTAAACTGCATCTGGTTTTGCCTTCGGGCGTGGTGTTGCCTTCGGGCGTGGCGTTGCCTTCGGGCGTGGTGTTGCCTTCGGGCTTGGTGTTGCCGTCCGGCGTGGTGTTGTCTTTGGGTGTGTGGTCTTTGTTTTTAGTGTGGCCGGGGGGAGGTTGGTCTGTGGGGTGTTTGGGTTGTCAGTGTGTGTGGTTCTATTCTTCTAATGAACAT
>JAIZAY010000314.1:0-60579 GCA_029531755.1 Holothuria leucospilota
TTGCTGTAATTGATTTGAGATGAAATGCTTGTGGTGGTGGTGGAATTGTATATAGAGCTGTATGCAGTAAGAGTAAACTTTGTAATACAGGATGGAAATAAAAATCAAGAGTTTGTATGTATTGATATGAATAAACGATGAGATTAAAAAAAAAAGTGCTTACTTGTGTTCATTTTGTACGTATGTATGTTTAAACTTTGTTAATAGTCTGGGAGCGGGGCCAAACTAAAAAAAAAAAAAAAATGTATATCAATCCTTCCCCCAAAATCTTAATCTCACTTTGAATCATGGATCCGCGCCTACAACACCCGTTTACATGTGTCATAGCTGGGCCCACACAGTGCGGGAAAACAGTCTTCCTGTATAACTTGTTGACAAACCTTACTGACGTGATCAAAGGCGCACCGAAGTCATTCTATGGTTTTATGGGGAATACCAACCGCTTTATGATAAACTAGCAGCAGCACTGGGTAATTCTATTCAGTTTATAGAGGGTGTACCGCCGTCCTTTGACGAGTACCTGGACAAATCGAAGCGCAATCTGATCATTCTTGATGATCTTATGAACGAGACAGCCGACGATAAGAAAATAAGTAATTTATTTACCCAAGGCAGCCATCATAAGAACTTGTCAGTTATCTTAGTTTTACAAAACTTGTTTCAACATGGGCGGGTTAGTCGTACCATAAGTCTCAACTCGCATTATATAATATTATTTAAAAATCCGAGAGATGCGTCACAAATATTATTTTTAGCAAGGCAAATGTTTCCCCCAAAACCAAAATACCTTCAAGAAGCATATAGAGATGCAACCAAGCGGCCATATGGTTATCTCTTTATTGACCTCAAAGGCGGAACAGAAGAAAATTACCGATTAAGAATCCAAATTTTTCCTGGAGAGACACAGTACGCTTACGTTAAAAAAATAATATATAAGGATTGACATTTTGCTTGTTAAGTCACTCTGTCATCATGCGGCGTTGGCGTAAACACGAACCTTACTTACTCCAAGAAGCATCCGGTTGTGGAGCTTGTTTGAGCGTGGGGATAATGAGGTTACCCTTTGCCACAACTGCCTCTGGGGCACCCTTGGAAAAGGTGCGCCTGTATTTGCCCAGTTCAGTTTGGGTTCCCGAAGAGAGTGGACGTTCCCGATCCCCTGCCGGGCTCGTTCGATCTCTTTCGGAAGTTTTATTTTCGTTCCGTGTAGATAGTTGTATATACTGTAAGTAAACTGTAAATAGTGATTTTAATGTAACAAGTGGACCCGCCCCCCATGTCCCCCTGCGCTGTGGTTGCCTTGGGGCGTGTTGTTGCCTTTGGGCGTGTGTTGTTTTGAGATTGTGTTGTTGGGTCGTTGGTGGTGGGTGTGGTGGTGGTTTCTGTTGGTGGTAACATACTCCAAGAAGCCGTACCGGAGCTGGAGTGTCCTCGCTGGTCGAAGGATTCGGTCTGGTGTTCTGGGCGATTTTGGTGGCTTGTGTTGTTGGTGTTCGGTTTTTTGGTTGTTGGCCATATGTAGTGATCCTTTCGCCGGTCTGGCGTGTCCGTTTTTAGCACGTAAAAAGCACCACTTACTCCAAGAAGCCGTAGAAGCTTTTTAAGTACGTAGAAACAGGCACTGGCAAACTAAAGAAAAATCCCAAAACCAAACAAAACCATGACGGGTCACAAACACAAATGCTAAACAAACCATACACACCGCGCAGCAGGGAACAAAAGAGTCTTTGTTACTACTGAACTCCAGTAACTGCCACTGCAGCCAACCCCAAAACAACTCCCCACAACCACACACCACCCAAACAAAATCCCCCCACACGCCCAAAGGAAACACCACGCCCGAAGGCAACTCTACACCCCACGGCAACAACACGCCCGAAGGCAACACTACGCCCGAAGGCAACACTACGCCCCAAAGGCAACACTACGCCCGAAGGCAACACTACGCCCAAAGGCAACAGCACTTAAAAAGCACCGGGGCAAATACAAGTGCACCTTGCCCAAGGGTGCCCCGGAGGCAGTTGTGGCAAAGGGTAACCTCATTGTCCCCACGCTTTAACAAGCTCCACAACCGGATGCAGTTTAACGTCCTACCCAGGACAAAGAAGCCGTACCCAGGACTCCAAGAAGCCGTACCGGAGCTGGAGTGTCCTCGCTGGTCGAGGGATTCGGTCTGGTGTTCTGGGCGATTTTGGTGGTTTGTGTTGTTGGTGTTCGGTTTTTTGGTTGTTGGCCATATGTAGTGATCCTTTCGCCGGTCTGGCCGTGTCCGTTTTTAGCACGTAAAAAGCACCTTACTTACACGTGTTGGCAAAAGGTTCGCCGAAACAAAGACAGGGCATTATTCGCGGTGCTTCGAAAGAGTTGATAAACTGCCTTTGTGAGGGCGCTCTCAATACCCTAAACGGTAACGTTCCTCTCAAAAAACGCCAGAAGCAAAAATTAAGGAAATATCGTCAACAGATCCGGGCCCTGGCAAATAGAAGGAAATCTGAAAATTCAAAGAAAAAAATTGTATTGCAGAAAGGCGGATCTATATTAGCGGCACTATTGCCTCCTGTCATAGGTGTCTTGGCGAGTATTTAAATAAAGTAAATATTGAAGGATGGAACACACAAAGAAGCTTATCCTTGTTTCTCCGGATTACTTAAACCGAGTAACAGCGACGCAACCAATACCGCCAGAAAGAACAAGTTACAAGATTTAGAAGGACAATTATCAGTCATCTTGAATGATACTCTTATAGATGGCGTAACCAAAATGAAGCGCTACAATGACTTGTTGCAGCGTTACATGGTTTACCATACGAAAGCAAGGGAGCCCCCAGCCGTACGCGTCTTACCGGAAACACAACCAAAACCCACCCTAGGTGATAAAGTGAATCGCAACAAAGAACAGGAGGCCATAGAAAACGAAGTTTTGAATAGTCTTCCTAAGGCGCTCAGAAGCAAGGCTGAGCAGTTACTGCACAAAATAAGTTCTAGCGATGGTGTAGTTGACTGGAATGGAAAGGGGGAATTAATTGTAAATGAGCAAGCGTTAAAGGTTCCCACATTGTAGATATGATAAATGATGCATTACGGAAACGAAAGTCACTACAGCCAATTGGTACAAAAGACTTCTAAAGCACTGGCGAAGTTAAACGTACCGCATGAATTAATTGGTAACCCCGATCGATGGCAAGAAATGACCAAGTTGTTGAATCCTGAAGATAAAGATAGACCTGACCTGCCAGAACTTCCCGAATCCTTACCAGACGATGAAGAATTATACGGCCTGCTTTTCATCTACCGTCTAAGAAACAAAAGACATTGTCAGTACGTCCCAAAACTAGAAAGAAGACGTAGACTAGAAAGTAGACGTTTCATCCCTTTCAAGACAAAATAAGGGTCATCGATATATCTTGACATTTTCCCAAAGGATGCATGGGCCAGAGCATTAAAAAATAAAACCGGAAAGAGCATCGTCAACGCGTTTCAATCTATATTTAAGGAACGTCAACCCAAGAGTTTACAAACCGACAAGGGCACGGAATTAAAAAACCGGCTGTTTCAACAATTTCTTCGAGAGAAAAACATTCATTTTTTCACTACCAACAACGAAACAAAGGCCTCAGTGGTTAAACGATTCAATCACACCCTCAAATAGAAAATGTGGCGCTACTTTACAGCCAATGGCAGTCGAAGGTACATCGACATGCTTCAAAAATTTCTCGTTAGTTACAACAAAAGTCAACATCGCAGTATTGGTATGGCGCCTGAAGAAGTAAATTTGACAAACCAAGAGGACGTATGGCAAGCGTTGTATGGGGGAGATGTTATCCCCATTAAGTCGGAGCAGAAGTTTTAAGTTTGAATTAAATGACCCTGTACGTATTAGTATGGCGACGAGACCTTTTCGGAAAGGCTACCTACCACAATGGACGGATGAAGTGTTCACAGTCTCTGAAAGACATAGTCGCATTCCTCCCGTTTACACTCTAAAAGATTATAGCGGAGAAACGATTGAAGGGAACTTTTATCACAACGAACTACAAAAAGTATCTAAAATAGATCACACCTATCGCATTGAAAAAATTTTGAAGCGTCGGACGCGAAACGGACAGAAAGAATACTTTTTTTTTTTTCCAAAAGTCCCCTGACTCTCTGGCGAAGAGCCAGGGGCGAAAACCAAACAATACTCCCGAAGGAGTTCTGCTCCCCGAAGGAGTAACAACGTCCCCAAGGGACAAACTTTGACTTAACTGACACCACCTGACAGTGGTCCCGTTCTAGACTGGCTGAATAGAACAGGTCCCACCTGGGAGCTCCGCCGTCGTGATCACGGACACTCCTGCGCCGGACAGAAAGAATACTTTGTGAAGTGGAAAGGTTATCCTTCTAAATTTAACAGTTGGGTTAATGACGTGTACAAAGTGAATGATTTAAAGTTGGCACGATCGTGATGCCTTGTCATTATGGTACAGGAGTCTTTTACGTACATAGAAACAGGCACAGCGAAACAAAGGCGAACTCAACCCGGGCCGGACAAAAACATAACCGCGAACTATTTACAGAATTCTCCTACCAAAAAATATTTCTATGTTAGCAATGTAAAACACCACCTGGAACCCAAGCTTATCACATAGGGTTATTTACAATCTCACAAAAGCAAAACTATTTACATATAATTTATGTGGCCAACCCCCGACCACCCACAGTACCAACAATGATGTACCCCTCACACGCCCGCAGCCAGACCGGACCCAACATGGAACAAAGACAAACCCATCCACAACGAGCTACCTAACATGGTTGCTCACGGTTTTCTCTTTAAAGTGCTAACGAAGTTTAGTCTAAATCCAGTCTTTGTTGACTGGGTTAAGCTGTTGTATAATAGTGTAAATAGTCGTGTTATTGTTGATGGCCTACCGTCGGACCCTTTCCGAGTCCAACGTGGGGTGCGGCAGGGGTGCCCCCTGTCACCTCTACTCTATGTATTGTTTAGTGAATCCCTCGCAAGAGCCTTTCAAGTCGAGCCCTTGTTCAGACCATTTCACATACCCGGTGGAGCCGAAGTCAAGTGCCTCCAGTATGCAGATGACGTCACATGCGTAGTCTCTGACCTAGCCTCCTTCAGGGCCCTTAGTGGCACGCTGTCTACTTTTCAAAGAGCGACAGGTGCCAGACTGAACTCCAACAAGACCAAAGGACTTCGTCTAGGTAAGTGGCGGTCGAAACAACTGCCCTTCGCGGCATCATGGGTTGACGACGCCATGAAAATCAACGGCATATGGTTTGGTTATGGCTCGCCTGAGTCACTTACTTGGAATGAGAAAGTGGACCTGGTGGAGGCTAGGTTGACGGACTTCGGCGATCGTTACATTAGTCTGTTGGGGAGGGTGACAGTAGTCAATCGTTTCGTTTACCCCCTCTTGTGGTATCCAGGCACTGTTCTGGCTGCCCCAGAGGGTGTCCTGGTGCGACTCGAGAGGGCCGTGTTTAGTTTTCTATGGTCAGGGAAGTCGGAGCTGGTCAGAAGAAAGGTGGTGTATCAGGACCCTAGGTGTGGGGGATTGGGCCTCATGCACTTTCCCTCGAAGCTCCGTTTTCTCCTGACCAAGTGTGTTTTTTGTGCCGTTGACAGTGAGCTGCCGTTTGCCTACTTTGTCCGTTATTGGGGGGGGGGGGGGGATTATCGTTCCGCTGGTCCTTTCCTTCGATGTTTAGCAACAGTGTACCTCACAGTTGGAGGCCCACGAAGGCATGCTGTCAGATGAGGGACACTTTCCGTATCATGTCAACTGTTGGGGACGTTTCGCAGTCCAGTGCGGGGGACTTGTACCGGGCCATTTTTGATGACCTGGTTGGTCGGGTCCAACCCAACGACTATGCGTCAGGGCCGGAAGTGTGGCGTGTGGTTCACAGCAGGTCACTCGATCACCGCCGGCGAGACCTGCTGTGGCGGATCGCACACGACGCCATGGTAACGAATCTCAAGCGCCTTCGGTGGCGTCTTGGAGATGGCATTTGCCCCCGCACTGGATGCACAAGTTGGAAGGGTGTGCCCCATGTGTTTTGGCAGTGTGGCTTTGTGGCCCTCCTGTGGGAGTGGTTTCAAGTCCTGGCTGATCGCCTCACTTTTTGTAACACCTGGACGGTCAGCCAGGACTACGCTTTGTATGGTCTGTCAACCCCGCCATGCAATACAAGTGTTCGCGGGATACTTACCTTTGTTTCGGCCTCCATAAAGCTGGCCTTGTGGAGAGACCGGTGTAATATTGTGTTTGGGGGAGAGGGGAAGCCTGCGGACGTCGTCCTGGCGTCGGTTAGGACGGAAATTAAGCTCCGGGTGGAGGCCGACTTCGTCCGTTTGCCAAGGTCGACGTTCGGCAGGTGTTGGGGCCCACTTGTTTCGGTGCGGGCGGGCCGGGTGATAGTTAATTTGTAAATATTATGATTGTAGATGGCCTATGTGATTGGCTTGGGTTTTGCACATAGTTGTCACGGAAGTTTTGTTTGCTGGCGCAGTGTACGAGGTTCTGTGGGTGGTTCGGGGTTGTGTTTTCCTTTGTTTCTTCGTGCCCGTTTCTGTGTGCGTAAAAGGGAAGAGCACTTGTAAATATTGATGTTGTTTGTAAATATGGAACTACTGTTATTTGTAAATAGGACTGTGTTTGTACATAGGTGGCTTGTGAGGTACTTAAGTTGTAAATATGTTGTAAATATGTATATATGTGTATATGTATATGTGTGTATGTAAATATCTGTACATATAGTTCTATTACTGTAATGAACATAATTTTTTGTTTGATTTAGTTGTTTGTAAATAGTTTGCATTTATGTTTCTGCCCCATTCGGTTTGAGTTTTTGTTTGTATGTGCCGTTTCGATGCACTTAAAAAGCGCTACCAAACAAAATTGTGCGAAGCATGGACACAGACACGAACAGAACGGAAACCCCAAAGGAAAACTGGGACCAGCGTGAACAAAAGGCAAAACCATTGAAACTAAATACTCTTGCTGGGATTTAATCTTTTTTAACCTTGGGCTCGGTACGGGAGCCCCAGAGTGATGCATTATGGGGGGGGGGGGGGGCTTTTTACGTACGTAGAAACGGGCACGAAGAAACAAAGTAGAACCTAAACCTGACCGGAGTGATGCATTATGGTACAGGAGTAGCTTAGCATGGCTTCGTTTTACGTAACATTACCAAGTAACAGTCCACCTGATGTCTATCCGCAAAACACATTAACAAATTACCTGGGTAGGACGTTAAACTGCATCCGGTTGTGGAGCTTGTTAAAGCGTGGGGACAATGAGGTTACCCTTTGCCACAACTGCCTCCGGGGCACCCTTGGGCAAGGTGCACCTGTATTTGCCCCGGGTAGGACTTTAAACTGCATCCGGTTGTGGAGTTTGTTTAAACGTGGGAGTAATGAGGTTACCCTTTGCCACAACTGCCTCCGGGGCACCCTTGGGCAAGGTGCACCTGTATTTGCCCCGGTGCTTTTTAAGTGCTGTTGCCTTTGGGCGTGGTGTTGCCTTTGGGCGTGGTGTTGCCTTCGGGCGTGGTGTTGCCTTCGGGCTTGGTGTTGCCTTCGGGCGTGGTGTTGCCTTCGGGCTTGGTGTTGCCTTCGGGCTTGGTGTTGCCGTCGGGCGTGGTGTTGCCTTCGGGCGTGGTGTTGTCTTTGGGTGTGTGGTCTTTGTTTTTGGTGTGGCCGGGGGGGAGGTTGGTCTGTGGGGTATTTGGGTTGTTGTCAGTGTGTGTGGTTCTATTGTTGTAATGAACATAATTTTCTGTTTGATTTGGTGGTGTGTGGATAGTTTTGCCTTTATGTTCCTGTCCGATCCGGTTTGAGTTTTGTTTTTTGTTTGTATGTGCCGTTTCGATGCACTTAAAAAGCCCCCCCACCTGTATTTGCCCCGGTGCTTTCTAAGTGCTGTTGCCTTTGGGCGTAGTGTTGCCTTCGGGTGTCGTGTTGCCTTCGGGCGTAGTGTTGCCTTTGGGGCGTAGTGTTGCCTTCGGGCGTAGTGTTGCCTTTGGGGCGTAGTGTTGCCTTCGGGCGTGTTGTTGCCGTGGGGTGTAGAGTTGCCTTCGGGCGTGGTGTTTCCTTTGGGCGTGTGGGCGGAATTCGTTTTTGGGTGGTATGTGGTTGTGGGGAGTTGTTTTGGGGTTGGCTGCAGTGGCAGTTACTGGAGTTCAGTAGTAACAAAGACTCTTTTGTTCCCTGTTGCGCGGTGTGTATGGTTTGTTAAGCATTTGTGTTTGTGACCCGTCATGGTTTTGTTTGGGTTTGGGATTTTTCTTTAGTTTGCCAGTGCCTGTTTCTACGTACTTAAAAAGCTCATTAACAAATTACCGTGTGAAACTCGCACAGCCTATAACTTTGGAAGGCGACTGGGAGGTCGGCTTGGCTGAATTCATCTATCCCCATCAGTGGTAAAATATTGACGAAGAGTGCAAGTATAGTTGTAAATAGTGGGGTTGGCCACATAAAAATTTGTTGCTGGCCTGGTGTATATAGTTGTCCTTGTGTTTTATGACACGTCAGGTGTTTTCGTTCCCGAGCACGTAAGGAGCACCCATAGTTACAAAAAAGCATTGTACAGACTCAACCTGAACACTCTTCTGTTAATGTAAATGGGTATGTAAATAGTTTTGCCTAGTGAGATTGTAAATAGTCCTGTGTAACTTGCTTGGGTTCGGGATGGATTTATACAAAGTTAACACAGAAATTTCGGTTTGGGTTTTGTTCCTCAGTGCCTGTTTCTATGTACTTAAAAAGCTGCTAACCTGTAGTTTTGCGTGAATAAATTTGTAAATTGTCTTATGTAATTAACCTTTGTATATAGTCCTTTGTTCATAGTAACACAATTTTATGTTTGTAGGTGCATGTAAATATTTTGCTGTTGCGTTTTTGCCCGGTCCGGTTTGGGTTCTCGCCCTTTGTTTCTAGTGCCCGTTTCTGCGTACTTAAAAAGAAAAAAAGTATAGTTTCACAATAGATGGCAGTGAACATTGGCTGATAAAGGTTATTCAGCCGGGATTCTACGATTCTTTCGATGCTATCCTCCATGCTTTAAAAACAGAACACAACAGCATTATTCAATACCATTACCACCAATACACCCGAAAGCTGCGTATTAATCTCTTGAAAGGAGCACAAGTCGAATTTCAAGGGAGACTTGCCGAAATATTAGGATTTAAACGAAAGACTTTGCTTACAGAATCTACAACTATACCTCATCCTGTCGATATCGCGAATATCAGTAACCTCTTGGTGTATTGCGACATTGTAGAACCTTCAGTAGTAGGTCATGTTAAAGTCCCGCTTCTAAGAGTCATTGCTGTAAATGGAAAATACGGGGAAAACAAAAGAGACATCTTCCACCACGTCTTTTGTCACCCAATTAAACAGAAATACTTTGACACGATCGAAATGGATATAAGGGACAATACCGGACGAAAAATCCCATTTGTCCGTGGGAACGTGATCGCGATACTCCACTTTAGACTTCGCAAATCACCCCAGTTTATTTAAATTTTCATCATCATGAAACTGCAGCATTATTACAACGACCCTCGGGACTACGAACACTACTACCTTCAACAAGTTGGAAATGGATTACCCGTCTTCCATGAGGCTAGAGTTCAAACGGGCCACGGGTTGGGAAATATACTAGGAGGGTTGTTTCGCTCAGCTATGCAGCTTTTCAAAAGGGGGGCTAAGGCGCTTGGAAAAGAAGCTCTCTGCACTGGAGTTGAAATCGCGGGGGATGTCCTCCATGGAACCTCTTTACGTCGAGCAGCAAAAACCCGTGGTATATCGGCAGGCAGAAGGGTCACGAAGCGGGCGGCATCTGCTATTACAGGAGCAAAAAAAAGGTTAAAAGGCGTAAGACTGCATCGAAAACTGTCACTTCGAGAAAAGGTCGGGGCGCGAAAAGATCTCGAGACACATTTAAGTCGTGAGTTTCCATCATGGCTTTCATTCACGAACAATCCTGCCAATGTACCAAATCGGAATTGGATCTTTTTGCTGTACCACCAACACAAACCAGCATAGAAAAGGGAAAATGGGTAGAGTGTCATCCCATCTCCAATATCACAGATGGCGGGCCAATAGAGTTTTATGTTTCGGGATCTTCCGAGGAATATATCCATCTTGCACACACTCAACTCTATATCAAGGCAAAAATTCCTTTGGCAGATGGCGGCAACGTACCCCGAAATGCCCCGGTGTAACCGGTTAATCTTTTTCTCCAATCGTTATTCAGTCAAGTGGATGTGTCTTTGAACGAACGCCTCATATCGCCCTCTACCCCGACCTATGCTTATCGAGCAATGATAGAATCTCTTCTAAGTTATGGTTATAACGCGAAAAGGAGCCAATTAACTGCAGGCCTTTATTGCAAAGACACGCCAGGGCGGATGAATCAAGCTAACCCACTTTCAACCTGAATTATCTCCAGGTGGACACTTAAATTTGATCAAGCAAGGCAATCTGCGCATGGAACTGCACTTTGCGCAACCTCTGGTTTCAACGATTAATGTCATGGTCTACGCTGAGTTGGATAATATTATAGAAATTGACAAGTCTCGTAACGTTTTATTTCATTCCACAACTTGAGTATCATAACTCGATGGATAGTATGCAACTAACACACGTGTTGCGTTCCGATCGTTTCACTAGGCCTTACTTTCAAGGTGTATTCCCTTCGGACTGTTTACGTCGGTTGAAACCTGAGTTACCATGCGCAGTGGTCGTTAATACGGATCTAAGTCACAGCCCTGGAGCACATTGGGTTGCTGTTTTTATTTCCAAGAATGGAGTGGGAGACTTTTTCGATTCTTACGGTCTGCCGCCCTCTACAACTGCTGACATTGAGAAGTTTTTAAATCGCCATTGTGTCCAACGCCAAAACAACAACGTTAGTCTACAGGGGCTATATTCCACCGTTTGCGGACAGTATGCTGTTTTCTTCCTACTCCATAGATGTCGAGGAATAGAAATGAAACAAATAACTGGCTGGTTTACAAGGCAGCCTCACAGTAACGATGAGATGGTCAATGACTTTATTACAAGACATTTTCCCTGTGTCAATATGCCCGTCTACGACCTTCCTTTTTTGAAGCAACTTTCAACGCGCAGGACTTTTTAATTGCTATGATTGATAGACATAGTTAAAATCTACTTTAGTTACGGGAATTTTTATTTGTTTGTTTTGGCGTATTAAGTGTTATTAGCTGTTTACACTGGAAGCATTTATGTTTAAAAAAAAAAGCATTATGTACGTATTGAATTATCTACTTGTGAAATACAATGAATAACAACACAAAGATCTCTCTCTTCTTCTTTTGTTTGTGGTTTATTGATATCTTAAATTTAACTTTTTCGTCATCCTTAGAATTATGAGTCAACCCGACCCCATTCCCACCTTCCCTTTCAACGAATTTTGTTCGTAGCATAAATTAGTCTTATATTACAATGTATAGTTCAATTGAACAGATGAATAATCGATTGCCCCCATCCACCTTGGTATAAATTCGTCTTCGAGTTGTCCTCGTATAGTTTCGTTCATACTGGATTTTTCTATGGCATCCACCGATAAGTCTGGTTGTTGTGACCAAAGCGTTCGCAGTTGTCGCATCACGGCCCAGACCGTAGAAATTTCCACACCATTCAGCAAGTAATTCCTCATTACATCGATTACCCATTCATCCTTCACCAAATACTGCAAATCGTTGAAATATATATCAGTCACAGGAATATTCGATCCAAAGTTCATACAACGATGGTCTAACTAAGAAGGCCTGTCCATGTCGCACCCCTCACAATTTTGTTTCAAATAACCATAGGCGACTGTCTATCATGGAGGCAAATATGTAGGCAACCAGGGCCTTGATAGTTTCCGACGGTTTCATATTGCCATCAAGAGCTGAACGAGGCAAACAAAAAATAAAGTTTGTCTAAATTAGTTTGTTTACTGCGATGTGAATGCTGTGAACTTGATCATAAAGTCTATTCTATTATTCCAATTTTAAATTGATACCCCTTTTCCCGGCTAATAGTCTATCTTTCGTTTCACCTCCGTAATATTCTCTGATGTTAACGTCTGGTACGCCTCGATAACGCTTGACAACAACGTGGCGCTTACCTCCCAATGGGAACCTGGTCATAGCTTCGTCCATGCGCTGCTGGCAAGGTTTGCCTAACCCTTCCGCTTCTTTTTTTGGAAAGCCTCGGTTCACATGTCTTTCGTACACCCATTGATGATGACAAAGATTCTGCACACTGCTTCCTCTCGCTGTAAAAGGAGGGAATGTCCTCTGTAAAATCGGGCAACGGCAACTCCCCAGTCAAATCGATAACAGCGTTCTCAAACAGAGTTACATTCGAGGTAGAAGGATTGTTTACCAGAGTCGGAAGAGTGTCGGCACGCATCTTTGTTTCTTCATTCACAAAATAAGGTTTGTTGTTTTCCAAGCTGTAGTGTACACGCCAGCCAGCATTGTACAGTTCGTCAGGAATTTGTGGAAAAGTCTGGTTGTCGTCCATGATGTTTGCTTGGCTGCAACTTAAATTTGTCTCGATACGAATGCAAGTGAGTGCCGTTTTAGTTTCAACATCACCTTTTATAGGCGCTTTTAATATAGCAATGACGTCGTTAGTTCAATGATCACTATTTATAGAACCACATGTCTGCACATGCTCAGCGATGACGTCATGGTATGACGTCATAAAATATTGCGTAAGTTGTTCTTTGCCGAGCATGTATGGACTTGATTGGGTGTGTGACGTCAGAGATATTGCATAAGCTGTTCCTTGCCATCATGCATGGACTCGATTGGAAGTGTGACGTCAGAGATATTGCATACCCTCCATATATGAGAAAAAAATAGGCCACTGAGAAATATGCCCATCAAACACGTCATGAAAGGTGATTTCTTCTCGACGTCCGATGACTTGAAATGATCATTAAGTTTGCCTGAAAAAGAAAAAGAAAGATATTTACAACTCAATTGACATAAACTGCATAAGAAAATCCCTAGAGTGAAATATAATGGAGAAAATTGCGACAAATTACAAAGTATTGAATACATAAAAAAATAATTCTTACCCATCGTCCTTGATCTTCGATCCATCGAGCAAGATGACTTACGATATAGTCACTCACATACGTGCTAAAGTCTTCGACAGAAGTGTTGCTGTTCTTCTCATTTTTGCAATACTTGGCTAGTCTGGCTGTAAAGACATACATCGTGACAATTCTCCCCCAACTGCATACACCGTCTTCAAACATTGCGTCAAAGATAGTATAAACGGTTTCCTTTGCTTTCAAAGAAGATTCAACACTTAATTGATTTACCATCCAAATCAATTTATGGTCATACTTTTGATCCATTTCATCTCCAACTCTGCGAAGGGTCTCGACGTATTTGCAAAACGGACTACTTGATTCAAGATTAACTTTTGTAGTGTATAAAATCTAAACCGAGGAGGTAGGCTATTTCAGAAACATTTAACTGCGTCATCTTCCCTTTACTTCTATTCCACAATTAAACAACACACGTAAAAATTGACTTGTAAAAAAAAAAAAAAAAAAAAAAAACCTCTCTTCTTCCTACCACAAAGACACTCTAAATCCTATCAAGCTTTCTTAAAGCTTCTATAGGCGTACGAGCTCACTGACCCAGCTTCAAGCTCATTGACTATCTCCTACCAACCTGATCATCAAGCTCTCACTTAGCTATGACATAATGAGCATCAAGCTCCGAGGAGGGGGGGGGGAGGGGGTAACAAGCTTAAAAAAAAAAAGCCCCGTGGGGGGTTACCCTACCCCTATATACTACTTTTGTGGGGTCCAGTCTGACACCTGTCAGGGGAAAGGCCCTGTGGGAAGCTAGGTCTGGGACCACGTATGTGACGTCACCAGCATACTCGCGACATTTGACCGGCTCCACCGGGTATGTGAAATGGTCGAAAGAAAGACTTGCTACTTGGAAGGCTCTTGCGAGGAATTCACTCAATACATAGAGTAGAGGTGACTGGGGGCACCCCTGTCGTACCCCACGTTGGACTCTGAAGGGGTCCGACGGTAGGCCATTAACAATAACACCACTATATACACTACTATACAGTAAGGTAGTCCATTTCACAAAAACTGGATTCAAACTTCTTCAAGACTTAAAGAGGAATCCGTGATCAACCATGTCGAAGGCCTTCTGATCGAAGCAGACAAGTGCACATGGCAAATCACAGTTCATGACATATTCAACTAAGCCATCAACCAGAGGTTCTGCTGAATACTGTGTGACATTAGAGGAGGACCTCGATCTGTCCTCAGACTCGGCGATGTCGGATGGCGGGGAGCGTGCCTCAGAGCCTCCTCCAAAGGATCCACCTTCGGGGGAGGGTTGGTTTGATTTGTGTGAGGGGGAGGGGTCAGAGTCTGCACTAAAGAGGTCGGCTTCGGGCGAAGTATCAGACAGGGGAACCCATCACCCTGGGACGCCCGTACCCAGACCTGCCAACATTTGAAAACTGGAAATAGGAACACAGTGGTGCAATTTTGGAGAATCCGCCGGCCTGGGGGTGGGGTCTAAGGGGAGGGGGTGTCCCCCTCCCCTTTGGAAATTTTTTGAAGTTTAAATACTCCTAGATTCAAAATGGTGGCATATTTAAGGAATATGTATCAAAATTTTTAAACAGGCAAAATTACAAATTTTTTAGGCTGTATTTTAAACTGTAGCCTAAACAAAAATGCAAAAATCAACACACCCCATCACAGTGATAAGTCTAAGGTTTTGTTAGTCTATAATGCAAGCAAATTGAACTTTGAACTAGTTCCCAGCAGTGCTGATTACATCCCTTTTTGCATTATAAGTGCACAAAATAAAACTTTCAGATCTTGTTACTTGTTACTGTTAGGCTGGGCAGGCTAGGCTGCATGGTAATGTTTGTCATGTTATTACACACTTAGGCCTAGCCTAACACAAACTTCGTTTAGGCCTTGGCCTATGTCAACGATTCTTGGCGGGGTTTATGCAATGTATTCAGAAAAAAAAAATCATATAAAAAATTCCCACCTATTTCATAATTTCCGCGACTTTCGTAGTTCAAACGTTAGACCTCAACGTAACCGATAAGTTCAGGCCTAGCCTAGCCTAGGCTAGACTGCACAAATGTGCTACTTGGCTATGCCGCACTTTCGCTACGTTACCGTTAGTATGATACGGCGAACTATGGTACCGAAAAACGCCTGCAGGCTCGCAGCTTACTGTCCCAAAGTTTAATACTCAAAAACTTCGTTGCTGGTCTTCCGTTCAAAATTGAACACTGTCATAAGTACTTTGTTCAATCTTCAAATATTCTTTTTCATTCTTCTTAATCTCAAACAACAGCATTGCGATTAGTCCCACTGGTTATCAAACAAACATGCACTATGTATTGCGTATATACCGTATAAGTACGTACCACCGTAGGTGCTACACGGACTTCGCGGTCGGTCCGTAGGCGCAGCTGCGGTGCTTTGTAAAGCATTAACTACAACGATCGTTACGGATATGTACTGTCAGTGTGCACATATCCTGAGACATTTTAGCGCGCACGCCGGATGTCGCATACATAATGCTGAAGTCTTGGTCATAGTGTTTACATATATGTACGCGTAAAGCCCATACCAGTTCGATCCAGGGAATCATTAATGAGGTGCGTGACATGCGTTTTAAATAATTATGTTGCGAGGATATTTCTAGTTCTATTTTGGGTGGGTGCTAGAAATCGGAAAGTTCCGATTTTTTGCTATGTACGGACTCAAAAATCGGAACGGTTGGCAGGTCTGCGTACCGAGCCCACGGATTAAAAAGATAAGGTCCCAGTCTGAGTATTTAGTGTGAACGGTTTTGCCTTTGTGTCCCCGTTTTCTTTTGGGGTTTCTGTTCTGTTTGTGTCTGTGCCCATGCATGCCACAAAGTGTTTTTGGTAGTTCAGTGTAAATAGGTTTGCTTTGTTCCACATTAGGTCCGCCCGGCTACAAGCAAGTAAAGAGCACATCACATTGTTAATACTGTAAATAGTGGGGGTTGGCCACATGAATGCTGGCCTGGTGTATATAGTTGTCCTTGTGTTTCATGTCACGTCCGGTGTTTTGTTCCGGAGCACGTAAGGAGCACCCAAAGTTTTTTTTTCCAAAAGTCCCCTGACTCTCTGGCGAAGAGCCAGGGGCGAAAACCAAACAATACTCCCGAAGGAGTTCTGCTCCCCGAAGGAGTAACAACGTCCCCTCACCCTGGGAGCTCCGCCGTCGTGATCACGGACACTCCTGCGCCAGGGAGCACCCATAGTTACAAAAAAAAAAAGCATTGAACAGACTCAACCTGAACACTCTTCTGTTGATGTAAATGGGTATGTAAATAGTTTTGCCTAGTGAGATTGTAAATAGTCCTATGTAACTAGTTTGGGTTCGGGGTGGTTTTGTACATAGTTATCGCAGAAATTTTGTTTGCTAGCGCAATGTACAGAATTCTGTAAATAGTTCACCTTTGTATTTTTGTCCGGTCAGGTTTAAGTTCTCCTTTGTTTCTTCGTGCCTGTTTCTACGTACGTAAAAAGCTAGCTAACTGTGTGCTTTTTAAGTGCATAGAAACGGCACTTGTCAAACAGAAAGACCCAAAACCGGACCGGCAAAACGCAACTGTCAACTACTTAACAAAACTGCTTGCTTTTTAAGTGCATAGAAACGGACACTATCAAACAGGAAGAACCAAATCCGGACCGGCAAGAACACACCATAAACTACTTACAATCATTTACAAAGTTACACTAAGCTAGCAAACAAAATTTCTGTGGCCAACATATACGACACCCCCAGCCTACCCACCACACAAGACTATTTACAAACAGGAAAACAACACACGCCAGAAGGCAGCAACACACACCCGAAGGCAACAAGAAACGTCCGAAAGCAACAACGCCCGAAGGCAACACAACACGCCCGAAGGCAACACAACACGCCCGAAGGCAACACCCAGCCCGAAGGCAACTTCACGCCCGAAAGCGACCCCACGCCCGAAGGCAACCTCACGCCCGTAGGCAACAACACGCCCGAAGGCAACACCACGTCCGAAGGCAACAACACGCCCGAAGGCGACCCCACGCCCGAAGGCAACTTCACGCCCGAAGGCAACAACACGTAAAAAGCACAGGGCAAATACAAGTGCACCTTGCCCAAGGGTGCCCCGGAGGCAGTTGTGGCAAAGGGTAACCTCATTACTCCCACGTTTAAACAAACTCCACAACCGGATGCAGTTTAAAGTCCTACCCAGGACTGCTGAATACCGTGTCCCCGCGCCGCACGTGTAGCTGGTGCATTTTAAGTGCACCTGTATTTGCCCCGGTGCTGTTATTAAGTGCTGTTGCCTTTGGGCGTAGTGTTGCCTTCAAGTGTAGTGTTGCCTTCGGGTGTAGTGTTGCCTTCGGGCGTAGTGTTGCCTTTGGGGCGTAGTGTTGCCTTCGGGCGTAGTATTGCCTTCGGGCGTGGTGTTGCCTTCGGGCGTGTTGTTGCCGTGGGGTGTAGAGTTGCCTTCGGGCGTGGAGTTTCCTTTGGGCGTGTGGGCGGAATTTATTTGGGTGGTATGTGGTGGTGGTTTTGGGGTTGGCTCCAGTGGCAGTTACTGGAGTTCAGTAGTAACAAAGACTTTTGTTCCCTGTTGCACGGTATGTATAGTTTGTTAAGCATTTGTGTTTGTGACTCGTCATGGTTTTGTTTGGGTTTGGGATTCTTCTTTAGTTTGCCAGTGCCTGTTTCTACGTACTTAAAAAGCTCTTTTAAGTGCATAGAACATAGAACATAATTTTCTGTTTGATTTGGTGGTGTGTGGATATTTTTGCCTTTATGTTCCTGTCCGATCCGGTTTGAGTTTTTGTTTTTTGTTTGCATGTGCCGTTTCGATGCACTTAAAAAGCACCATAGAAACGGACACTCAAACAGGAAGAACCAAATCCGGACCGGCAAGAACACAACCATGAACTGCTTACAATCATTTACAAAGTTACCTTACACTAAGCTAGCAAAACAAAATTTCTGTGGCCAACATATACGACACCCAGCCCACCCACCACACAAGACTTTACAAACAGGAAAACAACACACGCCAGAAGGCAGCAACACACACCCGAAGGCAACACAATACGCCCGAAGGCAACACAATACGCCCAAAGGCAAGACCACGCTCGAAGGCAACACAATACGCCCAAAGGCACCACGCACGAAGGCAAGACCACGCCCGAACGCGACCGCACGCCCGAAGGCAACTTCACGCCCGAACGCGACCCCACGCCCGAAGGCAACACCATGCCCGAAGGCAACAACACGTAAAAAGCACAGGGCAAATACAGGCGCACCTTGCCCAAGGGTGACCCGGAGGCAGTTGCGGCAAAGGGTAACCTCATTATCCCCACGCTTAAACAAGCTCCACAACCGGATGCAGTTTAAAGTCCTACCCAGGACGCGCCGCACGTGTATGGTCCGGCATGACTGTGCCTAGCCATAATATTACTAAAAGTGGACTATAATATTATCGATATATAGCTACCGGTAAATGCAAAGTAGCTCACAACTCTCATTATGCATGTGTATTGTATTCTGATTACAAAATACGGCCTTGTATGCTTCACCAGGATAGGACAATGAGCAGTACACTAGGTTTGTGTAATTTTCACAATGAGTTAGATGGGATTTTACGACACACCAAGACGATTGTGTTATAAAGTGTCATCTAGAAAAGAAAAAGGTGCAATGTTGGGGTACAATTAACTAAAAAAGGCGGGGTCAAAGACAGTGGGGAGGGACTAGAGGTAACTTTGTTGGGAAAATTGTAACTCTGATATGGGCATTTTCCCCTTACAACCACGAGGACTGAGCAATTCCTGTTAAAGATGGAACTGTATCGAATATTATAGGAAGTTGTAGTCGGTAAAGACCGTTTGTTTTTTTGACACAGAGCATGAAGTACCCCAGGAAGAATAAATACGATGTCCACAACCATAAATACAAACTAGAGATGAAGATGAAATTGAAACGAATGAACATAGTTTTGAAAGCACGCGAATAGGCAGTCAATCTGGTAATATAAATGTATGAGTATATGTATGCGTATTGGAAGAATGGCAGAATGTTCTAAAAGTTCCCACTTTCTTCATGCATGTGTACTATGCACGTATATTTTCAGTAAATTACGTTCACTTAGGCCTATCAAGTAGATAGGCTTGGTATATGTACAGTAGCGTGCGATGGAGGCCTTTATGTTGTTGGCCGTACTGTGTCATGTTCGGGCTTCATGTCAGGTAGACACGCGAAGAGCGGGATTTGTTACAAGCATGATGTAGTATTTTAACGACCATCCGGTACAGAAAAAGATGGTAACGAGCGCACTTCAATGTCAACTTTTATTCCGAATAGAATGATATACGCCTACCACTTTGCTCGCGTCAAATGTAAAATACAGAAATGCTACACGGGTAGTACTTATTCTAGCCTGGTCAGTCTGGTACCCGGTGAAAACACCAGTTGCTATCCTTCTATTTGCCATTCTAGTTTTAAAGGACCTATTGCCACACCTCGAAAACATTGACGCCTCCAGCTTTAATTTGTGGAGAAGATGGAGAGAAGAGCGTTTCATCAGAAAACGATGAAGATCCTTCAGTAAGTATGCTGTTCTGCCTGTAACAGCAACAACATCTCGATAAGCTCTTAAGTATTTTATCACCACTTTCATCTTGTTCACAAACAAGCAGAGCTACCGACTGGATAAGAATGTTTGTGAGACTAGGTCTCTTCATACCTTTCTATACTATCCCGAGACTGTGTATGCTTACCGTACATGCGAAGTGAATCATTTGAAGTTTGAAGGAGAATTCTCAATACTGCTGACAGCCTTTAAAATTATGTGCAACATAGGATACTTGATTTCATTATGCACATCTCACCATTACGTCAATTTGCCTCGCTTTCTTCAACAAAAAAGTATAACTTAAAGTGAACTGTCAAATGACACATTCGTATCAGATAACGTTAAAGCTTATTTGGAACAATTTGTCTACACAATGAGTGCTTCTCTAAATTTTAAAATGTAAGTGACAAGCTCAGCATACTTTTTCAATTCCTCTTCAAACTCACACTACACTAGGTCAATATAACTACTCTCCTTGGAGAAATACTGATATGAAAAGAGCCAACTTCTTCCCAAACCAGGATTAAAAAGGACCAGACTCCCACAATCTGTGGACACAAACTCCACTACTCACAGCAACAGTAAATATGTTGTTGTGCATGTAAAATGCTTCGCTGTAATTTGTCAGATGGGATTTTACGACACACCAACAGGAATGTGTTATATAGTGCCACCTAGAAAAGAAAATGGTGCAATGTAAGTAAAAGGTAAATAAAAATTAGGGTACAATAAGGTGAGAAAAAAATTCGATGTAAATTATTTGTGGTGTCACCCTTGAAATGGCAAGATGAATTTCTCAGGGTTCGCCAATGCTAAAATGAGTTGTCATTCCGTGTGATTTTGAAAGTCGCAGGGCGTAAACCAGCTGTGAGTTACTATGCTAAGGCAATAATGTCTCCACGGTCGCGTTATTTAGATGTAAATTGCTCATTTTTCACTTGGTACAGTGGGCGTATTCCCACAATAGGAGGGAATGCAATAACCCGCATAGCTTTAAAGCGAGTAAGAATAGGGTTGCTGAAATTTTGGGTAACAGAGAACCTCGATACATGTCGTCCGAAGGACATGTTTTTCACTGTTCCGGAATTTCTGGAAAATTGTCTCAATGTCGCAGACGTTGCCCTGTGAGTGCATATTTGGTACAGAAAACAATTTTTCTGTACAAGCTGGGGGCAGTTCGTAAAGTATTGTGACACAAGTAAAGCAAGTGTTTCTTTTACTAACCGGTGACTCTCGAGGTGTAAAGTTCTCTGAGAGGGGCGACCGACATTCCTGTCGTAAGGACATACACGGCGGAAATCAAGGATCCTGCTGCATACCCTTCACAACAGTTCGTTATGTAAGTACCGGTTTTACGTCGTATATTATCTCCTCCTGGGTGTGTTTTGAAGGGTAAGCCAATATGGCTATATCGTTCACTTGGGTCGTAATGAATTGTATGACTTTATTCGGATTTATATGCTCATCATCTCACCTAAATTGCACGAAAAACATGGCAGATTTAATGCGGGTAAGCGTTATAACATCTATGTACAAGGAGTTCACGTTGGACGTGAAATGTTAAGTTACAATATGCAAAAACATTGTTGACGAGCTAGATAGATGGGTTAGATGGGTTAGTTGGTGCTTTTCAAGTGCATAGCAACGGACACTATCAAACAGGAAGATCTAAAGAACACAACCATGAACTACTTACAATCATTTGCAAAGTTACCTTAGACCAAGCTAGCAAAACAAAATTTCTGTGGCCAACATATACGACACCCCCAGCCCACCCACCACACGAGACGTATTTACAAACAGGAAAACAACACGCCAGAAGGCAGCAACACACACCCGAAGGCAACAACAAATGTCCAAAAGCAACACAACACGCCCGAAGGAACTTCACGCCCGACGGCAAGACCACGCCCGAGGGCAACTTCACGCCCGAAGGCAACTTCTCGCCCGAAGGCGACCCCACGCCCGAAGGCAACACCACGCCTGAAGGCAACTTCTCGCCCGAAGGCAACAGCACCCAAAAAGCACAGGGCAAATACAGGTGCACCTTGCTCAAGTGTGCCCGGAGGCAGTTGTGGCAAAGGGTAACCTCATTACCCCCACGTTTAAACAAACTCTACAACCGGATGCAGTTTAAAGTCCTACCCAGGACTCTCCATGCCCGGACTGTTTAGGGTACTACCATTGTCAAACCTTCTGATAAAGAACTGTCCTCTCTGATCACAAACAAGCCTAAATAAAGGAAGCCATCTCAAAAAAAGGGCATTGCCGCCAACTCTGCAGGAAATATTTCAAAATCCTTTAAGACTGTACTTGGCAAGCTGACTCCCAATCATATAGCTTTTATTGCGAAGGTGGATGTGGGCATTATAAATGTTGGAAATAAATATTTGAAGAGAGTCACTGATCTCGCAGAGGAGATCTGGTTTGAGGAAAAAATGATAAGCCTAGCCAAACTGTTCAAAGGAAGAAGCAAAAAAGTGCTGCGGCTGACCTCGTGACCCGGGCTTCCAACGTGACGGCAAATGGCGCGCGTTGCCTCTCAGGGTACAATGAAGAGACCCAGGAGAATGAGAGATACGCCAATGCCATACACATGGGACAGACTGTTAAGGATTTAGCATTGGTTTTCAGAGGACAATGCATCAAGGAAGGTAAGTGGTGAAATGATGAATTTCTAAAACTAAAAGACAGCGAATGGAGTACAAAGGTATCATCTTGAGCACTTCGTCAAAGCAGAGAACACTCCTGGAAAAAGCTGAAGGTTCCTCCCCCTGACATCGGACTCATGAAGTTCAACAAGTTCCTTCATGATAAAAATGTCACTGAAGAATGCCATTCAACCAATGGTATACATTTTCAATCTTATAGACTTAGCAAAGGGGTAACTGTGACTCAGTTTGTACTTTTTAACCGAAGTCCCCTCGACTCTCTGGGGAAGAGCCAAGGGGTGAAACCAAACATTACTCCCGGAGTTCTGCTCCCTTAAGGAGCTAGGTCTCAGGACACAATACGTCCTCTTAAGGACAACGTAACTGACCATGCATAGTTCTGTTTTGGACTGACTGAATAGAACAAATACCACGGATACCCTGATTTTACGTGGTAGTCTGCCCCAGAAGTTGAAACGATCACCATGGAAGGATATTTAAAGTAAAATTGGAGGAACATCCAGTTCACGATGAACTTCAAAAGTCGATGACAACTGCAGAGAAGATTGCTTTGAGTCCATTTACTCTTTGTAATGGTCATGGGAAACGAGGAATAGGAGTAACTACTGTACTGTTGACAAATAACACGCGAGAAAGCAAATACAATTCCCAACAAAAGTTCCTATTTCCCAAGATATGTTAATCAGCAGCCACGCTTTTAAAGAGGTAGACGACATCTGTTAAAATGGAGGGGAGAAATCCCAAATGTTGACAGCACACTTTTGCAGACTAACCCACCAAAATTTGTGTTCCTGGGATGGTGGTGGATATCATTTTCTTGTGGGCTGTTTATGATATGAACATCATTATTACTACCGAGGAAAGAACTGTTAAAGAAGGCCATAAAGCACAAGGGCAAACGTCAGAAGGCAAAACATCACATTGCTAAACCTTTAAGTATCACGCCATTTGCAATATCAAGAAACCGTGTTTGTCTTTGTTTACACAAGTAACTAAACAGTTATTCAAGTGAGTAGCAAAATATAGATAGAGGGTTCCTCTCTATTTTTATTTGGGCAAGAAAAATGAAACCATGTTTATGCCTTTTGGTAGGCCAAACCAAGTTTTATTGCGTCAATGCAGGACCATCCATTCCCAAGAAATCGCAGTGGCCCAGGCAGTTCATCTAGAAGAGGACAACCAAAAACAAGCTGCTGACAAAATCTGGACAAACGTTAGGAACTTTGGAAGTCAACAAAAAAGTGTTTACGGGAAATTGTTTTGGTTTGTAAACAAGAGACCCACGAAGGGAAAAATAGCCAGAATTGAAAAGTATGTGTCATGCTCGGACTGTTTAGGGTACTGCCGTTGTAAAACCCTCTGATGTTATAGGAAGAACTGTCCTCTCTCATCAAAAACCAGCCTAAAGAAAGCAAGACATGTCAAAGAAGGTAGGGCATTGCTACCAACTGCAAGAAATATTTTAAAACCCTTTAAGACTGTACTTGGCAAGCTGACTCCCGATGATATAGCTTTGATTGCGAACGTAAAAGTAGACATTTTTTAAGAGAGTAACTGATCTCGCAGAGGAGATCTGGTTAGAGAAAACAATGATTACCTTAGTCAAACTGTTCAAAATTACAAAAGAAAAGAAAAAAAAAAATCGATGCTGCGGCTGATCTTGTGAAACCGCGGGCTTTGAACGCGACGCGCGCGTTGCCTCCCATGGTATATGAAGAGACCCAGGAGCACTGGTTGTCAGAGCACAAAACATCGATGAAAGTGGACGAATTTCTAAAACTAAAAGAAAGTGAATGGAAAACAAAGGTGTTACTTTCTGCACTTCGCCAAAGCGGAGAACAGTCCTGGAAAAAGCCGAAGATTCTCCCCTGACATCGGACCATCTTTTCCAGAATTTTCGAATAATCAACCACACTCTCAAAGAGGTAGACTGGGGCTGTTAATATCGAGAGGGGGGGGGGGGGGATTCCAAGTGTTGACAGCACACTTTTGCAGAGTAACCCACCAAAATTTGTGTCCCTGGGATGGTGGTGGATATCATTTTCTTGTGGGCTGTTTATGATATGAACATCATTATTACTACCGAGGAAAAAACTGTTAAAGAAGGCCATAAAGCACAAGGGCAAACGTCAGAAGTCAAAACATCACATTGATAAACCTTTAAGTATCACGCCATTTGCAATATTAAGAAACCGTGTTTGTCTTTGTTTACACAAGTAACTAAACAGTTATGCAAGTGAGTAGCAGATTATATTTTTATTTGGGCAAGAAAAATGAAACCATGTTTATGCCTTTTGGTAGGCCAAACCAAGTTATATTGCGTCAATGCAGGACCATCCATTCCCAAGAAATCGCAGGAGCCCAGGCAGTTCATCTAGAAGAGGACAACCAAAAACAAGCTGCTGACAAAATCTGGACAAACGTTAGGAACTTTGGAAGTCAACAAAAAACTATTTACGGGCAATTGTTTTGGCTGTAAACAAGAGACCCACGAAGAGAAAAATAGCCAGAATTGAAAAGTATGTGTCATGCTCGGACTGTTTAGGGTACTGCCGTTGTAAAACCCTCTGATGTTATAGGAAGAACTGTCCTCTCTCATCAGAAACCAGCCTAAAGAAAGCAAGACATGTCAAAGAAGGTAGGGCATTGCTAGCAACTGCAAGAAATATTTTAAAACCCTTTAAGACTGTACTTGGCAAGCTGACTCCCGATGATATAGCTTCGATTGCGAACGTAAAAGTAGACATTTTTGAAGAGAGTAACTGATTTCGCAGAGGAGTCTGGTTAGAGAAAACAATGATTACCTTATTCAAACATTAAAATTACAAAAGAAAAGAAAAGAAAAAAAAAAAAAAACGATGCTGCGGCGGACCTTGTGACACCGCTGGCTTTGAACGCGACGCGCGCGTTGCCTCCCATGGTATATTAAGAGACCCAGGAGCATTGGTTGTCAGCGCACAAAACATCAAGGAAGGTAGGCGATGAAAGTGGACGAATTTCTAAAACTAAAAGAAAGTGAATGGAGAACAAAGGTATCACCTTCTGCACTTCGCCAAAGCGGAGAACAGTCCTGGAGAAAGCCGAAGATTCTCCCCTGACATCGGACTCCATAAAATTCAACAAGTTCCTTCACGGGGAGGAAATGCCACTGAAGAATGCCATTCAAACGAATGGTATAGATGTTCAATCTTATAAAGACTTACCAAAGAGGTAACGGTGACTCAGATTGTACTTTTTAAACGAAGTCCCCTCGACTCTCTTGGGAAGAGCCAAGAGGTGAAACCAAACATTACTCCCGGAGTTCTGCTCCCGTAAGTGGCTACGTCCCTGTAGGATACACAATACGTCCTCTTAAGTGCCATGGTTCTGTTCTGGACTGACTGAATAGAACAGATACCACGGATACCCCATTTTACGTGTTAGTGTGCCCCAGAAATTGAAACGATCACCTTGGAGGGATATTTGAACAAAAAATGGAGGGACATCTAATTCACGATGAGCTGCAAAAGTCGATGACAACAGCAGAGGAGATTGCTATGAGTCCATTAACTGTAATGGTGAAAGGGGAACGAAGAGAGGGGTCCCTGTACTGTTGAAAAATGGCGTGCAAGAAAGCATTGGCATGCTTATTGGTTTCCAACATAAATATAATTCCCAACAAAAGTCCATCTTTTCCAGAATTTTCGAATAATCAACCACACTCTCAAAGAGGTAGACTGGGGCTGTTAATATCGGGGGGGGGGGGGGGGGATTCCAAATGTTGACAGCACACTTTTGCAGACTAACCCACCAAAATTTGTGTCCCTGGGATGGCGGTGGATATCATTTTCTGGTGGGCTGTTTATGATATGAACATCATTATTACTACCGAGGAAAAAAACTGTTAAAGAAGGCCATAAAGCACAAGGGCAAACGTCAGAAGGCAAAACATTACATTGATAAACCTTTAAGTATCACGCCATTTGCAATATCAAGAAATCGTGTTTGTCTTTGTTTACACAAGTAACTAAACAGTTATTGAAGTGAGTAGCAGAATATAGATAGAGGGTTCCTCTCTATTTTTATTTGGGCAAGAAAAATGAAACCATGTTTATGCCTTTTGGTAGGCCAAACCAAGTTATATTGCGTCAATGCAGGACCATCCATTCCCAAGAAATCGCAGTGGCCCAGGCAGTTCATCTAGAAGAGGACAACCAAAAACAAGCTGCTGACAAAATCTGGACAAACGTTAGGAACTTTGGAAGTCAACAAAAAAGTGTTTACGGGAAATTGTGTTGGTTTGTAAACAAGAGACCCACGAAGGGAAAAATAGCCAGAATTGAAAAGTATGTGTCATGCTCGGACTGTTTAGGGTACTGCCGTTGTAAAACCCTCTGATGTTATAGGAAGAACTGTCCTCTCTCATCACAAGCCAGCCTAAAGAAAGCAAGACATGTCAAAGAAGGTAGGGCATTGCTAGCAACTGCAAGAAATATTTTAAAACCCTTTAAGACTGTTCTTGGCAAGCTGACTCCCGATGATATAGCTTTGATTGCGAACGTAAAAGTAGAAATTTCTGAAGAGAGTAACTGATCTCGCAGAGGAGATCTGGTTAGAGAAAACAATGATTACTTTAGTCAAACTGTTCAAAATTACAAAAGAAAAGAAAAGAAAAAAAAAAAAAAAAAAAAAAAAAAAATCGATGCTGCGGCTGACCTTGTGACACCGCGGGCTTTGAACGCGACGCGCGCGTTGCCTCCCATGGTATACGAAGAGACCCAGGAGCACTGGTTGTCAGAGCACAAAACATCAAGGAAGGTAGGCGATGAAAGTGGACGAATTTCTAAAACTAAAAGAAAGTGAATGGAAAACAAAGGTATCACCTTCTGCACTTCGCCAAAGCGGAGAACAGTCCTGGAAAAAGCCGAAGATTCTCCCCTGACATCGGACCATCTTTTCCAGAATTTTCGAATAATCAACCACACTCTCAAAGAGGTAGACTGGGGCTGTTAATATCGGGGGGGGGGGGGGGGGGGTTTCGAAGTGTTGACAGCACACTTTTGCAGAGTAACCCACCAAACTTTGTGTCCCTGGGATGGCGGTGGATATCATTTTCTTGTGGGCTGTTTATGATATGAACATCATTATTACTACCGAGGAAAAAACTGTAACTACAGTTATTCAAGTGAGTAGCAAAATATAGATAGAGGGTTCCTCTCTATTTTTATTTGGGCCAGAAAAATGAAGCAATCTTTATGCCTTTTGGTAGGCCAAACCAAGTTATTTTGCGTCAATGCAGGACCATCCATTCCCAAGAAATCGCAGTGGCCCAGGCAGTTCATCTAGAAGAGGACAACCAAAAACAAGCTGCTGACAAATTCTGGACAAACGTTAGGAACTTTGGAAGTCAACAAAAAAGTGTTTACGGGAAATTGTTTTGGTTTGTAAACAAGAGACCCACGAAGGGAAAAATAGCCAGAATTGAAAAGTATGTGTCATGCTCGGACTGTTTAGGGTACTGCCGTTGTAAAACCCTCTGATGTTATAGGAAGAACTGTCCTCTCTCATCACAAGCCAGCCTAAAGAAAGCAAGACATGTCAAAGAAGGTAGGGCATTGCTAGCAACTGCAAGAAATATTTTAAAACCCTTTAAGACTGTTCTTGGCAAGCTGACTCCCGATGATATAGCTTTGATTGCGAACGTAAAAGTAGAAATTTCTGAAGAGAGTAACTGATCTCGCAGAGGAGATCTGGTTAGAGAAAACAATGATTACTTTAGTCAAACTGTTCAAAATTACAAAAGAAAAGAAAGAAAAAAAAAAAAAAAATCGATGCTGCGGCTGACCTTGTGACACCGCGGGCTTTGAACGCGACGCGCGCGTTGCCTCCCATGGTATACGAAGAGACCCAGGAGCACTGGTTGTCAGAGCACAAAACATCAAGGAAGGTAGGCGATGAAAGTGGACGAATTTCTAAAACTAAAAGAAAGTGAATGGAAAACAAAGGTATCACCTTCTGCACTTCGCCAAAGCGGAGAACAGTCCTGGAAAAAGCCGAAGATTCTCCCCTGACATCGGACCATCTTTTCCAGAATTTTCGAATAATCAACCACACTCTCAAAGAGGTAGACTGGGGCTGTTAATATCGAGGGGGGGGGGGGGGGGATTCCAAGTGTTGACAGCACACTTTTGCAGAGTAACCCACCAAACTTTGTGTCCCTGGGATGGTGGTGGATATCATTTTCTTGTGGGCTGTTTATGATATGAACATCATTATTACTACCGAGGAAAAACTGTTAAAGAAGGCCATAAAGCACAAGGGCAAACGTCAGAAGGCAAAACATCACACTGATAAACCTTTAAGTATCACGCTATTTGCAATATCAAGAAACCGTGTTTGTCTTTGTTTACACAAGTAACTAAACAGTTATTCAAGTGAGTAGCAGAATATAGATAGAGGGTTCCTCTCTATTTTTATTTAGGGAAGAAAAATGAAACCATGTTTATGCCTTTTGGTAGGCCAAACCAAGTTTTATTGCGTCAATGCAGGACCATCCATTCCCAAGAAATCGCAGTGGCCCAGGCAGTTCATCTAGAAGAGGACAACCAAAAACAAGCTGCTGACAAAATCTGCACCTGTAATTTGCCCTGTGCTTTTTACGTGTTGTTGCCTTCGGGCGTGGTGTTGCCTTCGGGCGTGGAGTTGCCTTCGGGTGTGGGGTCGCCTTCGGGCGTGAAGTTGCCTTCGGGCGTGGGGTCGTGGAGTTGCCTTCGGGCGTGTTGTGTTGCCTTCGGATGTTTGATGTTGCCTTCGGGTGTGTGTTGCGGCTTTCTGGCATGTGTTGTTTTCCTGTTTGTAAATAGTCTTGTGTGGTGGGTGTGCTGGGGGTGTCGTATGTTAGCCACAGAAATTTTGTTTTGCTACCTTAGTGTAAGGTAAATTTGTAAATGATTGTAAATAGTTCATGGTTGTGTTCTTGCCAGTCCGGTTTTGGTTCTTCCCGTTTGATAGTGTCCGTTTCTATGCACTTAAAAAGCAATTCACCCAGTCTAGAGCGGGACCACTGTCGGGTGGGTCAGCTTAGTCAAAGTTTGTTCCTTGGGGACGTTGTTACTCCTTCAGGGAGCAGAACTCCTTCGGGAGTATTGTTTGGTTTTCGCCCCTGGCTCTTCGCCAGAGAGTCAGGGGACTTTTGAAAAAAGCGCGCATATAGTCCTTTGTACATAGTAACACAATTTTTGGTGCTTTTTAAGTGCATCGAAACGGCACATACAAACAAAAAACAAACTCAAACCGGATCGGACAGGAACATAAATGCAAAACTATCCACACACCACAAAATCAAACAGAAAGTTATGTTCATTACAACAATAGAACCAGACACACACACTGACAACAACCCAAATACCCAACAGACCAACCTCCCCCCGGCCACCCTAAAGCAATAATACTACATACCGCCAACAACCAAAAAACCAGACACCAACAACAGGGGCCACGAGGGGTCCGGGGCGGGGTCCACCTGCCACGAGGGGTCCGGGGTGGAGTCAACTCGCTATATTTACACTATGTACACTATATACACTATTTACACTATTTACACAAAAACAAAAAACTGAACAAAACTGGGCCAAAAATACAGGCGCACCTTGCCCAAGGGTGTCCCGGAGGCAGTTGTGGCAAAGGGTAACCTCATTATCCCCACGTTTTAACAAGCTCCACAACCGGATGCAGTTTAACGTCCTACCCAGGACAATTTTTTGTTTGTAGGTGCATGTGAATAGTTTGCTGTTGCGTTTTTGCCCGGTCCGGTTTGGGTTCTCGCCCTTTGTTTCTCAGTGCCCGTTTCTACGTACTTAACCAGAAAGCCTAAGGGCTTAGTGATTCCTTGCCGAATGGGGATGCTTTGTTGTACTGAGGTTTATCCCTCAAATTTATCCACCTTGACTACATCATTTTACGATATTTTAACAATTTCACCTCTGCTGACCTCACATGAACTTTGAACCCCACCAAATATAACAAAAAAGAAAAACGAAAGTGTCTTGAAAGGAATTCAACTCCAATGGATCTTGGATCTTGAAAATTCTTGGGAAATTTTGTTTTTGTCCTCTGGTGACCCCTGATGACTATCTTGGGAATTCTTGGGAAATTTTGCTTTTTGACCTCTGGTGACCCCATATAACAATCTTGGAAATTCTTGGGAAATTTTGCTTTTTGACCCTTGGTGACCTCAGATTACGATCTTGGGAATTCTTGGGAAATTTTGCTTTTTGACCTCTGGTGAAACCAGAGGACAATCTTGGGAATACTTGCAATATTTTGCTTTTTGAGCTCTGATGACCCCATATGATGATCTTGGGAATTCTTGGGAAACTTTGCTTTTTAACCTATAGTGACCCCGGATGACAATCTTGAGAATTCTTGGGAAATGTTGCTTTTGATCCCAGTGACTCCAGATGACAAACTTGGGAATTCTTGGGAAATTTTGTTTTTTGACTTCTGGTAACCCCAGATGACCTTGACCTCCACCAAAATTGATAGGGTTTTTTCCTCTCAACATGGCAAATTTATATACCAAATATGAAAAGTGGCTGTCATTGCTATCTCGGGATATCGTGATTACAAGCCATTTACAAGGTTTGTGTAGTTCAACCTCTGGTGACCTCAGATGACCTTTGACCTCTACCAAAAACAATAGCATTCTTCCTCTCAACATGACAAATCTATATCCGCCATTCCTATCTTGACATATCCCAATTTCAAGGTTTTCGGTCTTTGACCTCTGGTGGCCTCAAATGACCTTTGACCTCCACCAAAAACAATAGGGTTCTTTCTCTCAATATGACATATCTATATACCAAATATGAAAAGTGTAAGTCACTCCTATCTTGAGATATAGTGATTACGAGCTTTTTGGCCTTTTACCTAAGGTGACCTCAAATGACCTCTGACCTTCACCAAAAATTTTAGGGTTCTTCCTCTCAACATGATGAATCTATATACCAAATATGAAAAGTGTCGGTCATTCCTATCTTGAGATAGCTTGATTACGAGCCTTTTCGGCTTTTAACCTGCGGTGGCCTCAAATGACCTTTAACCTCTACCAAAAACAATAGGCTTCTTCCTCTTGACATGACAAATCTGTATACCAAATATGAAAAGTGTCTGCCTTTGCTATCTTGAGATACCGTGTTTACAAGGTTTTTCGCAGTTTAACCTCTGGTGACCTCAGATGACCTTTGACCTCTACCAAAAACAATAGGGTTCTTCCTCTCAACATGACAAATCTATATACCAAATATGAAAAGTGTCGGTCATTGCTACCTCGAGATATCGTGTTTACAAGCCGTTTACAAGGTATTCGCAGATTAACCTCCGGTGACCCCGGATGACCTTTGACCTCTACCAAAAACAATAGGCTTCTTCCTCTTGACATGACAAATCTGTATACCAAATATGAAAAGTGTCTGCCTTTGCTATCTTGAGATACCGTGTTTACGAGGTTTTTCGCAGTTTAACCTCTGGTGACCTTTGACCTCTACCAAAAACAATAGGGTTCTTCCTCTCAACATGACAAATCTATATACCAAATATGAAAAGTGTCGGTCATTGCTATCTCGAGATATCGTGTTTACAAGCCGTTTACGAGGTTTTCGCAGATTAACCTCGGGTGACCCCGGATGACCTTTGACCTCTACCAAAAACAATAGGGTTCTTCCTCTTGACATGACAAATCTGTATACCAAATATGTAAAGTGTCGGCCTTTGCTATCTTGAGATATCGTGTTTACGAGGTTTTTCGCAGTTTAACCTCTGGTGACCTCAGATGACCTTTGACCTCTACCAAAAACAATAGGGTTCTTCCTCTCAACATGACAAATCTATATACCAAATATGAAAAGTGTCGGTCATTGCTATCTTGAGATATCGTGTTTACAAGCCGTTTATGAGGTATTCGCAGATTAACCTCGGGTGACCCCGGATGACCTTTAACCTCTACCAAAAACAATAGGGTTCTTCCTCTTGACATGACAAATCTGTATACCAAATATGTAAAGTGTCGGCCTTTGCTATCTTGAGATATCGTGTTTACGAGGTTTTTCGCAGTTTAACCTCTGGTGACCTCAGATGACCTTTGACCTCTACCAAAAACAATAGGGTTCTTCCTCTCAACATGACAAATCTATATACCACATATGAAAAGTGTCGGTCATTGCTATCTCGAGATATCGTGTTTACAAGCCGTTTACGAGGTTTTCGCAGATTAACCTCCAGTGACCCTGGATGAGCTTTGACCTCTACCAAAAACAATAGGGTTCTTCCTCTTGACATGACAAATCTGTATACCAAATATGAAAAGTGTCGGTCATTGCTAACTTGAGATATCGTGTTTACAAAGTTTTCGGTTTTTGACCTCTGGTGACCTCAAATGACCTTTGACCTCCACCAAAAACAATAGGGTTCTTCCTCTCAACATGACAAATCTATATACCAAATATGAAAAGTGTCGGTCATTGCTGTCTCGAGATATCGTGTTTACAAGCTAGGCGTCACGTACACACACACACACACACACACACACACACATACACACATACATACATACACACACACACACACACATCACCATCGCATAGATTCCTTGCCTGCCTTCGGCAAGGAATCAAAAAGCAAAATCTGGACAAACGTTAGGAACTTTGGAAGTCAACAAAAAACTGTTTACGGGCAATTGTTTTGGTTGTAAACAAGAGACCCACGAAGGGAAAAATAGCCAGAATTGAAAAGTATGTGTCATGCTCGGACTGTTTAGGGTACTGCCGTTGTAAAACCCTCTGATGTTATAGGAAGAACTGTCCTCTCTCATCAGAAACCAGCCTAAAGAAAGCAAGACATGTCAAAGAAGGTAGGGCATTGCTACCAACTGCAAGAAATATTTTAAAACCCTTTAAGACTGTACTTGGCAAGCTGACTCCCGATGATATAGCTTTGATTGCGAACGTAAAAGTAGACATTTTTGAAGAGAGTAACTGATCTCGCAGAGGAGATCTGGTTAGAGAAAACAATGACTACCTTAGCCAAACTGTTCAAAATTACAAAAGAAAAAAGAAAAAAACAAAAATACAAAAAAAAAATCGATGCTGCGGCAGACCTTGTGACACCGCGGGCTTTGAACGCGACGCGCGCGTTGCTTCCCATGGTATATTAAGAGACCCAGGAGCATTGGTTGTCAGAGCACAAAACATCAAGGAAGGTAGGCGATGAAAGAGGACGAATTTCTAAAACTAAAAGAAAGTGAATGGAAAACAAAGGTATCACCTTCTGCACTTCGCCAAAGCGGAGAACAGTCCTGGAAAAAGCCGAAGATTCTCCCCTGACATCGGACTCCATAAAATTCAACAAGTTCCTTCACGGGGAGGAAATGCCACTGAAGAATGCCATTCAAACGAATGGTATAGATGTTCAATCTTATAAAGACTTACCAAAGAGGTAACGGTGACTCAGATTGTACTTTTTAACCGAAGTCCCCTCGACTCTCTTGGGAAGAGCCAATAGGTGAAACCAAACATTACTCCCTGTAGGATACAATACGTCCTCTTAAGTGCCATGGTTCTGTTCTGGACTGACTGAATAGAACAGATACCACGGATACCCCATTTTACGTGTTAGTGTGCCCCAGAAATTGAAACGATCACCATGGAGGGATATTTGAACAAAAAATGGAGGGACATCCAATTCACGATGAGCTGCAAAAGTCGATGACAACAACAGAGGAGATTGCTATGAGTCCATTAACTGTAATGGTGAAAGGGGAACGAAGACGGGTCCCTGTACTGCTGAAAAAGGGCGTGCAAGAAAGCATTGGCATGCTTATTGGTTTCCAACATAAATATAATTCCCAACAAAAGTCCATCTTTTCCAGAATTTTCGAATAATCAACCACACTCTCAAAGAGGTAGACTGGGGCTGTTAATATCGAGGGGGGGGGGGGGGGAAAAAGTTGGGAATTTTGGGAAAAAAAAAATTTGGTTGGGATGGGTGGAAATTTTTTGGGTTTTTAAAAAAAATTTTTTTAAAAAAATTTTGTTAAAAAATTTTAAAGAAGGGGGAAAAGTGGGGTAATTGAAAAAACCCTTTAAGTTCATTTTTTGATTAAAAAATTTTTTGGGCTTTTTTAAAAATTTTTAAAATTATTAAGGGATGGAAAAAACGACCCCTCAAAATTTTTTTGGGGAAAAAAAAAGGGCCTTTTTTTTTTTTGGGGGGCCCCGGGTTTAATTGCTCTGGGGGCCCCTTCCCGAATTGGGGGCCCCCGGGGGGAAAAAAAAAAACCCGCTTGGGGCCTTGGAATTTTAAAGTCCCGGGGTTTGGGGAAATTTTTTGGGGGAAACGGGGGGGGGGGAGTTAAAAATTTGTTTGCTACCTTTAGGTAGGTTTTAAAAAATTTTTTTTAAAAAATGTTTTTTCCCCGGCCCCTGGAAAAAGGCTTAAAAAGTTTTTAAAAGGGAAAAATTTTTGAAAAAAATTTTTTTTCCCCCCTGTAAAGTGTCTTGGAAGTACCCTTAAAGCTTTTTCGAAAAAAAGTGTTTTGGGGTTGTCTCGGGGAGAGGGGTTAAAAAAAACCCAAGCTTTTAAGTAAAAAATCCAAAAGCAAAAAACCCGGATCAAAAAAAAAATCAAACACCCACCCCCCCAAAATCAAACAAAAAAATTTTTAAAAACAAAGAAAACAACATAAACAACAAACCAAAACCCCAAAAAAAAACCCTCCCCCCCCCCCCAAAAAAAAATAATACCCCCAACAAAAAAAACCAGCACCAAAAAGGGGCCACGAGGGGCCGGGGGGGGGGGTCCACCGCCAGGGGTCCGGGTGGGTTTTTTTACATTTTTACACTATTACACTATTCCCTAAAAAAAAAAAAAAAAACCGGGGAAAAAAGGCGCACCCTTTCCCAAGGGTGTCCCGGAGGCATTGGGAATAACCCAATTTCCCCCCTTTAACAAGCCCACAACCGGGCCCGTTAAAAATCCTGGGTTGAGAAAAAATATTCCCTTTTTTTTTCCCTCGGAAAAAAATGTCTCGGCGTCTTGTAAACCGGGTTTAAAAGCAGGGGGGTTCCCCCCGGAATGGGCCCCGGGACTGGTTTTTCCAAAAAAACCCGGGAAAAAAAACAATTTCTAAAAAAAAAAATTTTAAAAAACAAAGGAATTTTGATTTCCCAAAGGGGAAAAAAATCCTGGAAAACTTTTTGGGTTTTTCCCCCTTTTCCGAATTTTTTTAAAAATTAAAAACCCCCCGAAAACTGGGCCCTTTTAAAAAGGGGGGGGGGGGATTTTCCTTTGACGAAATTTTAGAGAACCCCAAAAAAATTTTTTTTGGGGGGGGGGGGTTACTTTTTTGGGCGATTTGAAATCATTTTCCCGAAAAAAAAAAAAGGCCGGGGGGGAAACGTTTAGAAGGAAAAAACCCAAAAAAAAACCCGTTTTAAAAAAGGTTTTTTTTTTGTTTCCCGAAAAAATTTTTTTTTTGGGGGAACAAAAAAAATTTTATTCCCCATTTTTTTGGGGGAAAAAAAAAACCCTTTTCCTTTTTGGAGGGGCCCCTTTATTCGAATCGGAAAACCCCAAAAAATCCCAGGGGGAGTTCACTGAAAGGGACCCAAAAAAAAATTTGCAAAATTTTTCCCAAAGGAACTTGAATTCAAAAAAAAATTTTCGGGGTGGTTTTGGGAAACGGGCCCCGAAGGGGTACCCCCCCCAAAAAAAAAAATTTTTTCATTGGCTTTTATAGGTTTTTAAAACCCTTGAGATAGGAAGAAACTTTCCCCCCCACAAACCCAAAAGAAACAAGACTTCAAAAAGGTAGGGTTTCCCAAAAAATATTTAAATTTAAGGTTCTTCAAAAGATCCCTGATAAGCTTTTGGGGTTTTTTGTTTCTAAAAAATAAACCTCGAGAAAAAAGGTTCTTTATTTTTTCAAACTGTTCAAAATTAAAAAAAGGGAAAAAAAAAAAAAAAAAGGTTTGATCCGTGAAACCCGGCTTTCCCCCCGGGGCCCCCTTTTAACGGGAACAAACCCTTTCAAAAAAAATCGGGGTAGGGGTGAAATACATTTTTTAAAAAAAAAAAAGGAAGGGAAAAAACCTTCCCACCCGACCTCCCAAACGGAAAAAAAAAATTTTCCGCCTCTTTAGATTTTTTGAATTCCCAATTTAAAAGGGGGATGGGGGTTACAAAGGGGGGGGGGGGGGGAAATTCCCAAATTACGAATTTTTAAAAGGGCCCCAAAAAATTTTCCCCGGGTTGGTTTAAAATTTATTTTCGTCTGGGTAGAAATCTTAACTACCAGGAAAAAATTTGGGGCATGACAAGGGAAAAAAAGGGGGGCCCTTTTTTTTTTAAAGTTAATTTTTTCAAAAAAAAACCTTTTCTTTTTTTACAAATAAAAACATTTTCTTCAAATAAAATGCTTTCCATTTTATTTTGGGGGGAAAAAAAAAAATGTTTTTTTTTTCCAACCTTAATTGCTTAATCGGGGCCTCCTTCCCAAAAACCCAGGGTTTTCCCCGAAGAAAAACCAAAAAAAGGTAAAAAATTGGCCGTTTTGAATTGGGTAAAAAAAGAATAAAACTTTATTTGATGAATTTGTTTTAAAAAAGGTTTTCCACAAATGCAGAATAAATTTAATGGAAAATTTTTCTAATGTGGGAAAAATGTTTTTGGGGGATTTTAAACTTTGGGGTTTTGGGAAAGTTTTACCTCGTGACCCCGATGAAAAATTTAAAAAGAAATTTTGGGGGGAAAATCAAAATTTCAACGCCCTTTCGACAAATTTTTTAAATTTGGGGGGGAAAAAACCCCCAAAAAAAAAATTTTCCAAAAAGCCAGGCGGGGGCCCAAAAAATGGGGGGAGGGGGGACCCAAAAAACATAAGGGGAGCCCGCAAACCAAACCCCTTTTAATAACATAAAAAAAACTTTCCCGCCCCAAAAAAAAGGGAAAGCGGAAAAGGAATGAAAACAAAACCCCCGGGTTTGGGGGGGCGGCAAAAAACTGTTTTAAAGAAGGAAAAAGCACAAGGGCAAACGCCATGAAGGCAAAACATCACATTGATAAAACCTTAAGTATCACGATATTTGCAATATTAAGAAAACAGTGTTTTTGTCTTTGGTTTACACAAGTAAACTAAAACACAGTTATTCAATGCGGTGAGCTAGCAGAATATAGCTAGACGGTTTTTCCTCTCTATTTTTATCTTGGCAAGAAAAATGAAACCATGTTTATCGCTTTTGGTAGGCACAAAACAAGTTATATTGCCGTCAATGCAGGGCCTATCCAGTCCCAAGAAATCGCAGTGGCCCATGGCACAGTTCATCTAGAAGAGGGACAACCAAAAACAAGCTGCTGACAAAATCTGAGACAAACGTTAAGGAAACTTTGGAAGTCAACAAAACCAGAATGCCAAAATGCATTGAGGTTTCGAATGTGATATGTGTTCTAGGCTAGCCTAGGCCTATTCCACATAAATGGTCATGACGTACCACAGTTAGTTACTGGTCAAATTCTGTCTCGAATGTGTTGGGAAATAATATAGTAACTTTTGTTTCCTATTTAATCTTGGGAACTCTTGGGAAAATTTTTGTTTTGACCTATGGATGACCCCCAGGATGAAGACTTTTTTTGTAAAATTGTAATATATTGGACTACACTCAGACTAGCAGAGCTGCCAAGCTCTAAACTGACATTTCATTTCAAAATTTGCAGTGAACTTTCTATCAAAAAACCATAGGCCTAAGTAGGCTAGGCCTAGGACTAAACACAAAATACTGGGCTAGGCTTGAACCAGAAGTTTGTTAGCCTACATAAAGGCAGCCATGCAAACTTTTCCACCCCCAATGATCATCTTAGTCAACATAAGAGTTTCCATACATGCCTCCCACATAACAGGGTTTTAATGAAAGAAGGCTTCAATTGGCCTAATGTTATCCACAAAAACAACCTATGCGACATTATGTTAGGCTGTTCAGTCAATGTCACTGACAACCAATTGTTGTCAAACTTGAACTCCCTCTACCCTTTAAATAGATTTATGCAGAAAATTAATGAATGTGTGTACTGTGAAAACTAGCATCCTGACTCAACAACTACTTATCAAGACTGCGTACTCACTTATTGTGATTGATCCTGGGACCTCCTGTGCACTACATCTGGCTCAACTCCAATACTGTCACTCCACTTAAATGTATTCCGTACCTTATCTGTACTAGATTGCCATACGCCACATGATTAGGGCCCTAGTATCAGGGTTAACCCTGCCGGGGTCATGTAACACTGCATTTGGTCCTTTCACTTACACGCCGGGGATAGTGTGGAAAGACCAAATTTAAAAGTCCTCTGCGTCAGGGTTACCCTGACTAGCAGCAGGATTATTGAGTCTTCCACTTAGCTCAGACACTTGGGCATGTAATGCACAGTTGACGGTATGCATGCTGAGCATTGCATGGCTTATACTTATACGGCATTCCCAATGGGTCGGTGAGCAATGCATTTTTTTCTGCAGAACAGATAGTGCCACATTATGTCTGCTTATCTACGCTGAATAACAAATAACGCTCGTGCACACAGTGATCACACTCCCCAATGGACAAGCTCTAATACAGTGCTATGTACATATGTAGCTTGCTCAAGTACCGTGCATGCAACTAATGTCAGACACAGGGATTACATATTTAGCTGTTTGTTGTAACCAGATAAAGATCTTGGTTTTGAGTGTTTGACCCACCAGAGACCCCCAGAATGATTCTTTGACCCCTACCAAAAGACAAAAGGGTTCTATGTCTCACCATAACGCATCTGCATACTATGAATGAAATTTATCCAAGCTTCCTGTCTCGAGATATTCTGTTAACAAGGTTTTAAGAGTTTGACCCTGGTGACCCCAAATGACCTTTGACCTCCACCAAAAACAACAGGGTTGTTCATCACACCATAAGGTTCTACACATTAAGTATGAAATTTATTCATACTTCCTAGCTTGAAATATCATGCTAACAAACTTTTCAGGGTTTGAACCCCGGTGACCCCAGATGACCTTTGACCTCCACCAAAAACAATAGGAATCTTTGTCTTACCATAACACATCTACATACTAAGTATGAAATTTATCTAAGCTTCCTACCTTGAGATGTCATGTTAACAAGGTTTTCAGGGTTTGACCACTGGTGACCCCAGATGACCTTTGACCGCCACTAAAAACTATAGGGTTTTTCCTCCTACTATAAGGCATCAACAAACCAAGATTGAAATTCATCAAAGCTTCCTAACTTGAGATATTGTGTTAACAAGGTTTTCAGGGTTTGACCCCCAGTGACCCCAGATGACCTTTGACCTCCACCAAAAATGATAGGGTTCTTCTTCTTACCATAATGCATCTACATACCAAGTATGAAATTTATCCAAGCTTCCTACCTTGAGATATCGTGTTAACAAGGTTTTTGGAGTATGACCACCCCAGATGACCTTTGACCTCCACCAAAACAATAGGGTTCTTCCTCTCAATATGGGGCATCTACGTACTAAGTATGAAATTTATCCCAGCTTTCTATCTCAAGATATCGTGTTAACAAGGTTTTCAGGGTTTGACCCCCAGTGACCCCAGATGACCTTTGACCCCCACCAAAAACAATAGGGTTCTTTCTCTCAATATGGGGCATCTACATACTAAGTATGAAATTTATCCAAGCTTCCTACCTTGAGATATCGTGTTAACAAGGTTTTTGGAGTATGACCACCCCAGATGACCTTTGACCCCCACCAAAAACAATAGGGTTCTTCTTCTTACCATAACACATCTACATACTAAGTATGAAATATATCCAAGCTTCCTACCTCGAGATATCGTGTTAACAAGGTTTTCAGGGTTTGACCCCAGGTGACCCCAGATGACCTTTGACCTCCACCAAAAATGATAGGGTTCTTCTTCTTACCAAAACGCATCTACATACCAAGTATGAAATTTATCCAAGCTTCCTACCTTGAGATATTGTGTTAACAAAGTTTTCGGAGTTTGACCCCCCGTGACCCCAGATGACCTTTGACCCCCACCAAAAACAATAGGGTTCTTCCTCTCAATATGGGGCATCTATGTACCAAGTTTGAGAACCATCAGAGTTTCCCTTCTTGAGATATCGTGTTAACGAGCAGTGTCACAAACACACATACACACACACATACACGCCTACACACACACATACACACACACAAACATACACACATACATACACACACACGCCATCACGAATGCATTGGTTTCTCTTATCATCGAAACCAAAAACTGTTTACGGGCAATTTTTTTGGTTGTAAACAAGAGACCCACGAAGGGAAAAATAGCCAGAATTGAAAAGTATGTGTCATGCTCGGACTGTTTAGGGTACTGCCGTTGTAAAACCCTCTGATGTTATAGGAAGAACTGTCCTCTCTCATCAGAAACCAGCCTAAAGAAAACAAGACATGTCAAAGAAGGTAGGGCATTGCTACCAACTGCAAGAAATATTTTAAAACCCTTTAAGAATGTACTTGGCAAGCTGACTCCCGATGGTATAGCTTTGATTGCGAACGTAAAAGTAGACATTTTTGAAGAGAGTAACTGATCTCGCAGAGGAGATCTGGTTAGAGAAAACAATGATTACCTTAGCCAAACTGTTCAAAATTACAAAAGAAAAGAAAAAGAAAAGAAAAATACAAAAAAAAAAATCGATGCTGCGGCAGACCTTGTGACACCGCGGGCTTTGAACGCGACGCGCGCGTTGCTTCCCATGGTATATTAAGAGACCCAGGAGCATTGGTTGTCAGAGCACAAAACATCAAGGAAGGTAGGCGATGAAAGAGGACGAATTTCTAAAACTAAAAGAAAGTGAATGGAAAACAAAGGTATCACCTTCTGCACTTCGCCAAAGCGGAGAACAGTCCTGGAAAAAGCCGAAGATTCTCCCCTGACATCGGACTCCATAAAATTCAACAAGTTCCTTCACGGGGAGGAAATGCCACTGAAGAATGCCATTCAAACGAATGGTATAGATGTTCAATCTTATAAAGACTTACCAAAGAGGTAACGGTGACTCAGATTGTACTTTTTAACCGAAGTCCCCTCGACTCTCTTGGGAAGAGCCAATAGGTGAAACCAAACATTACTCCCGGAGTTCTGCTCCCGTAAGTGGGTACGTCCCTGTAGGATACAATACGTCCTCTTAAGTGCCATGGTTCTGTTCTGGACTGACTGAATAGAACAGATACCACGGATACCCCATTTTACTTGTTAGTCTGCCCCAGAAATTGAAACGATCACCATGGAGGGATATTTGAACAAAAAAATGGAGGGACATCCAATTCACGATGAGCTGCAAAAGTCGATGACAACAGCAGAGGAGATTGCTATGAGTCCATTAACTGTAATGGTGAAAGGGGAACGAAGAGAGGGGTCCCTGTACTGTTGACAAATGGCGTGCAAGAAAGCACTGACGTTCTTATTGGTTTCCAACAGAAATATAATTCCCACCAAAAGTTCATCTTTTCCAGAATTTTCGAATAATCAACCACACTCTCAAAGATGTAGACTGGGGCTGTTAATATCGAGGGGAGGGGGGGGGGGGAGGTACCAAATGTTGGCAGCACACTTTTGCAGACTAAACCACCAAAATTTGTGTCCCAGGGATGTTGGTGGGTATAATTTGCTTGTTGAATGTTTTTGCTATGAACATCATGATTACAACCGAAAAAAAAAAAAAGAAAGCCATAAAGCACAGGTAAGGGCAAACGTTACAAGGCACATACATCAAAGTATCAAGCTACTTGCAATATCATGAAATCATGTTTATGCCTTGTTTCCCTGAGTTCCTAAACAGTTATTTAAGTGTGTAGGAGAATATGGATAGAGGGCTCCGCTTTATTTTTATCTGGGCAACATCCATGAAACTATACCTTTTTTGGTTAAAAGAAGTCAGTGCTATCTTGTGCACGATGGTATAGATCCACACGAAGATAAGCCAGAAGATGGATCCCCAAATGATAACTGTCAACATACCACTAAGCCATTTGACCACACAAGGAGTACACCGATAATGAGATGCATACTCCTGTTTCTATTTTACAGGTGTAAGCCAAACCAAGTTATTGCATCAGTGCAGTTAGATGGGGGTCTACCGACACACCAACACGAAAAGTTCTTTTCCAGGATATCTGAATCAGCAACCATACTCTAACGCGCATACCATATCAAGACAACTTGGGTCTGCCGCAACACATGAGATTTGCAAAGCTTCGTAAGTAAAGTGCAACAGTAAGTTAAGTTCTCACCCTGAAAAAAAATCTCTAGTCCAGGTAAGTGGTGGTCAAAAATCATACCCTTCACAACCAGATGTGTTGATGATGTCATTAAAAATAATGGTATTTGGTTTGGGTATGGTGACCCCAAGTCACCAACCTGGAATGAGGACAAACGGGTAGTCCGCTTCAACTCTCGGCCTAAATTCAACCCCCTTGCATGACATTTTCTCATTAGTTCCCGAATCTTACAATTTCTTTCACATGAGAAGTGCCCCGAGTCCTTCAAAATCCAACAGATGATTTTGTGAGATTCAAGAGTTTGAAACATGTGCATCCATGTAGTGAAAAAGTGCAGGAATTTCCGAATCATTCAAATTATCACAGTTGTACATAGAGTTGTGCAAAAGTTAAAGTCCTGAATCTTACAAATTCTTTAATAAGATTTTGTGAGGTTCAGGCAGTCAGTGCAAACACAAATATTTCCTGTTTATTGCAAATCCCTGAGTCATTGAAAATCTTGTTCCAGCACAACTTGTGTTATTTGTATTGAGGGTAGGGGTGGGTCTCTGTAGAGCTGTGTATGTTTACTTTTGTGTCCCCACTTGAATAGGATTCTCTGTACTGTGTGTTTTAGGACTTGTGACCAGGGTTTAGGCAACATTGACAAGGACTCTGTGGCCTGTTTTAGGGGAAGGGGAGGCAGGACAGGAGGGTTTGCTTTTGCTCAGGTGTGTCCTCACTGGAATAGAAATCTTAGTGCTGTGTTTTTGGACTTAAGAATTTGTAACCAGCGCTTGGACAATATTGACAAGGACTCTTTGGCCTGTATGAGAGGAAGGGGAAGCAGGAAGTTGTCCTTCCTTGAATAGGAATTGAAGCACTGAGAGTTTTAGGAGATAACTTAAATTTTAAGAAATAAATACACACTTTGCATTAAACAATTGTTTAGAGAAAAAAAAAAAAAAAAACAAAACAAACAAACAAAAACAGAAAAAAAAAGAAAAAAGAAGTGGAAATGTTTGATTAAAAAACAATAAACATGAAGGCAAGACTCTTCCTACTTTACCATTTCACTATCAGTCAGGACTGAAAAAGCAATGTAACAAGTAAAACGTTTCATTTGTTTTTTCCACTGTTTGATTGGAAGTAAAGCACCATAGTACACTGTTGTCCTCTTTAGTAAAAAATGAGAAAAATGCAGTCTCAAAATCCTCATGAAATCTTATAAATGTGCAAAGTGTTTTTCTTTTTGGCGTTCTATTTTATTTACTTTTAATTTTTTTTACTTTTGTTTGTTTTAATTTTTTTAACTATTTATTTCCTTCCAATACAATCAACTTTTTTCATGTTTTGTAGACCCAAACAGTATAATACAGTACCCAACGTAGCAAAAGGAAGTTTCAGTACGATTTAACGAAAATCTGCAAATTATACTGCCAAAACTAGCATAAACTTTGCCAAAGTACTTTGACGAACGGAACATGACCTCATAAAACCAGCTGGATGACTTCTTCAACACAAGAAAAGTCTTTTATGACCTTCAACTTCTGCAACTGAGGCAGAAAAGAAGATGAAATGGCAGACATATTGCACTAAACTCCTAGGTGAGTCAAGTTTCACTTTTTGTATATTTTCAGGGACACAAAATGTTTACAATAGCAAGCTGAGAGAATGCCTAAATATTCTATTTTTAAACAATTGTGCTGGAGCTTTTGGTCAAACCAGAATGTCTGTTTAGGGAAAATTTTTACTTTTTGACCTTCAAACCCTATAATGAGAGGAAATTTTAAATGTTTGGAGGTTAAAATGCAACAGATTTGAAAGATGCACATGTAAATGAAGAAATTGTTGTACTTTAAATAATGGAGAAGACAAAAACGGTTATATTCATGTTATTTAAGTTTGCAAAGGCAGATGGTAAGTATGGTATATATTGGGTTGTAACAAGTTTCTCAGTCACTCATTTCCAATATTTGTCTTTGGAAGTAAATGTAAACATGTCTTGTCGTAAGCTGTTGAGTTTTGGGAGGCCTTTGAGGTTCTGAAAAAAGTTCATTTGCAGGCCAAAGTCGGAGTAGAAAAGACATGGCTAAAAGAAAGAAGAGAGAAGTGGCCAACCTAAGACAATAAACAAGAAGGCTACTAAAAAAAGTAGCACTAAAACGTGACAATGTCTGCTGCTGGGTCTGATTACATAGCTCCAACTACCTTTCCTGGACTACACCAGGCACCTATGGAATTGGACAGTGACAGTGACTACCAGCCACCCGACACACTGTCAGAGAGTGAGGATACATAGAAACGGGCACGAAGAAACAAAGTAGAACTTAAACCTGACCGGAAAAAAACATAACTCTGAACTATTTACAGAATTCTGTACATTGCGCTAGCAAACAAAATGTCTGTGATAACTATGTACAAAACCACCCCAAACCCAAGCCAATTACGTAGGACTATTTGCAATCTCAATATTTACAAATTAACTATCACCCGGCCCGCCCGCACTGAAACAAGTGGGCCCCAACACCTGCCGAACGTCAACCTTGGCAAACGGACGAAGTTGGCCTCCACCCTCAGCTTAATCTCCGTCCTCACCGAAACCAGGACGACGTCCGCAGGTTTCTCCTCTCCCCTAAACACAATATTACATCGGTTTCTCCACAAGGTCAGCTTTATGGAGGCCGAAACAAAGGTAAGTATCCCGCGAACACTTGTATTGCATGGCGGGGGTGACACACCATACAAAGCGTAGTCCTGGCCGACCGCCCAGGTGTTACAAAACGTGAGGCGATCAGCCCAGAGCTTGAAACCACTCCCAGAGGAGGCCCACAAAGCCACACTGCCAAAACACATGGGGCACACTCTCCCACCTTGTGCATCCAGTGCAGGGGCAAATGCCATCTCCAAGACGCCACCGAAGGCGCTTGAGATTCGTTACGATGGCGTCGTGTGCGATCCGCCACAGCAGGTCACGCCGGCGGTGATCGAATGTCCTGCTGTGGACCACACGCCACACTTCCGGCCTTGACGCATAGTCGTTGGGTTGGACCTGACCAACCAAGTCATCAAAAATGGTCCGGTACTGGTCCCCTGCACTGGACTGCAAAACGTCCCCTACAGTTGACATAATACGTAGTGTTTCCCTCATCTGACAGTATGCCTTCGTTGGCCTCCAACTGTGAGGTACACTGTTGCTAAACAGGGTAGGAAAGAACCAACGGAATGATAATCCACCCCAATAACGGACAAAGTAGGCAAACGGCATCTGGCTGTCGACGGCACTAAAAACATTTGGTCAGGAGAAAATGGAGCTTTGAAGGAAAGTGCACGAGGCCCAATCCCCCCTGACTAGGAACCTGGTACACCACTTTTCCTCTGACCAGCTCCGCTTTCCCTGACCAAAGAAACCTAAATACAGCCCTCTCGAGTCGCACCAGGACACTCTCTGGAGCGGCCAGAACAGTGCCGGGATACCACAAGAGAAGATAAACGAAACGATTTATAACTGTTACCTTCCCCAACAGACTAATTTAGCGATCGCCGAAGTCCTTCAACCTAGCTTCCACCAGGTCCACTTTCTCATTCCAGGTAAGTGACTCGGGTGAACCGTAACCAAACCATATGCCATTGATTTTTATGGCGTCGTCTACCCATGATGCCGCGAAGGGCAGTTGTTTCGACCACCACTTACCTAGACGGAGTCCTTTGGTCTTGGTGGGGTTCAGTCTGGCACCTGTCGCTCTTTGAAAAGTAGACAGCGTGCCAGTAAGGGCTCTGAAGGAAGCTAGGTCGGAGACTACGCATGTGACGTCGTCAGCATACTGGAGGCACTTGACTTAGCTCCACCGAGAGCGAAACGGGGGGGGGGGGGGGCTTTTTAAGTGCATCGAAACGGCACATACAAACAAAAAAACAAACTCAAACCGGATCGGACAGGAACATAAATGCAAAACTATCCACACACCACCAAATCAAACAGAAAGTTATGTTCATTACAACAATAGAACCACACACACACTGACAACCCAAATACCCAACAGGCCAACCTCCCCCCGGCCACCCTAAAGCAATAATACTACATACCGCCAACAACCAAAAAACCAGACACCAACAACAGGGGCCACGAGGGGTCCGGGCGGGGTCCACCTGCCACGAGGGGTCCGGGGTGGAGTCAACTTGCTATATTTACACTATGTACACTATATACACTATTTACACAAAAACAAAAAACTGAACAAAACTGGGCCAAAAATACAGGCGCACCTTGCCCAAGGGTGTCCCGGAGGCAGTTGTGGCAAAGGGTAACCTCATTATCCCCACGCTTTAACAAGCTCCACAACCGGATGCAGTTTAACGTCCTACCCAGGACATGAAAACACGTCTGCTCTCGTCGAAGACCTGAACTGAACTTCTTGCCGGTCGGATTTGGTTCTGAAGCAGGAGCTTTTTAAGTGCATCGAAACGGCACATACAAACAAAAAACAAAAAAAAAGATTTGGTTCTTCCTGTTTGATAGTGTCCGTTGCTATGCACCTAAAAAGCTCCCCAAATACAGGTGCACCTTGCCCAAGCATTGTTAGAAATTGGAAGTCTAAAACCTTGTCAGTATACATTTTACATGTTTAGAAACGGACACAAACGAAAACTATGTCCAAACTTTATTTTCCTGAAACGTGTTTCGAAATGGACACGACGAAAACAGAATCAAACAAAACCTGTCGAGTGAGCTTTTTAAGTACGTAGAAAAGGGGACTGTGTGCTTTTTAAGTACGTAGAAACGGGCACTGAGAAACAAAGGGCGAGAACCCAAACAGGACCGGGCAAAAAACGCAACAGCAAACTATTTACATGCACCTACAAACAAAAAATTGTGTTGCTATGTACAAAGGACTATATACAAAGGTTAATTACATAGGACAGTTTACAAATTTATTCACGCAAAACTACAGGTTAACTATCACCCGCCCCGCCCGCACCGAAGCAATTGGTCCCCAGCGCCTGCCAAACGTCGACCTTGGCAGACGAGCAAAGTCGGCCTCGACCCTCAGTTTAATCTCCGTTCTCACCGACGCCAGGACGACGTCTGCTGGCCTCCCCCCTTCCCTAAAAACAATATTACATCGGTCTCTCCATACACAGGCGCTCGGTACTAGTATAGGCTGGCCAACACTATACATATATATAACACGGAAAGGTCGGAATCTAATATGGTCTCAGACCAAGTTTCGCGCATTAGCGGTCCATTTTCATCACCATATCGAACTGGTTACCTGAAAAAAATTCACAACGGCGTCTCTCTAATTTGTAGGTAAGTACTGGTTGATGTCTTAGGTTTTCAGTTGCTGTATTTGAACAAAATTTAGGCAATTTTCTCCCGTCCGACACTCGCGTTCTAGGTGTTTTTCAGAGACCAGTTTCAAGTGAAGAACTACTTCCACACAGGTAAGTAAGAATTCCTGAAATGACAGTCACATTTCCACCGTTTGGTCCGTTTGCGTTTTGAAGGATTTCTATTCCAAATCAGAATTCTATATTTCATATTAGATTTACATTTGAAGGGCTAATTGTCTCATTTATATCGTCTTTTTTAATAATTTTGGCTCCACTGAAAACTAAACACGTTCATATCCCTCTTGTTGCGTAATCATGGGATGTAGCTTTGCAAACAACCCATGATTCCACTTTATAGTAAAAAGTTCCTCATTAGTAGGGACGTATAAACGTGTTTAGTTTTCAGTGGAGCCAAAATTATTAAAAAAGACGATATAAATGAGACAATTAGCCCTTCAAATGTAAATATAATATAAAATATAGAATTCTGATTTGAAATAGAAATCATTCAAAACGCAAACGGACCAAACGGTGGAAATTTGACTGTCACTTCAGGAATTCTTACTTACCTGTGTAGAAGTAGTTCTTCACTTGAAACTGGTCTCTGAAAAACACCTAGAACGCGAGTGTCGGACGGGAGAAAATTGCCTAAATTTTGTTCAAATACAGCACTTGAAAACCTAAGACATCAACCAGTACTTACCTACAAATTAGAGAGACGCCGTTGTGAACTTTTTTCAGGTAACCAGTTCGATATGGTGATAAAAATGGACCGCTAATGCGCGAAACTTGGTCTGAGACCATATTAGATTCCGACCTTTCCGTGTTATATATATGTATAGTGTTGGCCAGCCTATACTAGTACCGAGCGCCTGTGTCTCCATATAGCTAGCTTAATGGAGGCCGAAACAAACGTAAGTATGGCCCGAACACCTGCATTGCCTGGTGGGGGCAGTAGACCATACAAAGCATAGTCCTGGCTGACCGCCCAGGTGTTACGAAACGTTAGACGGTCAGCCAGGCCTTGAAACCATTCCCAGAGGAGGGCCACAAAGCCACAATGCCAAAACACATGTGGCACACTCTCCCACTTTGTGCACCCAGTGCGGGGGCAAATGCCATCTCCAAGACGCCACCGAAGGAGCTTTTTACGTACGTAGAAACGGGCACGAGGAAACAAAGTAGAACTTAAACCTGACCGGACAAAAACATAACTCTGAACTATTTACAGAATTGCTTTTTACGTACGTAGAAACGGGCACGAAGAAACAAAGTAGAACTTAAACCTGACTGGACAAAAACATAACTCTGAACTATTTACAGAATTCTTTACATTGCGCTAGCAAACAAAATGTCTGTGCTAACTATGTACAAAACCACCCCAAACCCAAGCCAATCACCGAGGACTATTTACAATTTCAATATTTACAAATTAACTATCACCCGGCCCGCCCGCACTGAAACAAGTGGACCCCAACACCTGCCGAACGTCGACCTTGGCAAACGGACGAAGTCGGCCTCCACCCTCAGCTTAATCTCCGTCCTCACCGACGCCAGGACGACGTCCGCAGGCTTCCCCTCTCCCCTAAACACAATATTACACCGGTCTCTCCACAAGGCCAGCTTTATGGAGGCCGAAACAAAGGTAAGTATCCCGCGAACACTTGTATTGCATGGCGGGGGTGACAGACCATACAAAGCGTAGTCCTGGCTGACCGCCCACGTGTTACAAAACGTGAGGCGATCAGCCAGAGCTTGAAACCACTCCCAGAGGAGGGCCACAAAGCCAGACTGCCAAAACACATGTGGCACACTCTCCCACCCTGTGCATCCAGTGCGGGGGCAAATGCCATCTCCAAGACGCCACCGAAGGCGCTTGAGATTCGTTACGATGGCGTCGTGTGCGATGCGCCACAGCAGGTCACGCCGGCGGTGATCGAGTGTCCTGCCGTGGACTACACGCCACACTTCCGGCCCTGACGCATAGTCGTTGGGTTGGACCTGACCGACCAAGTCATCAAAAATGGCCCGGTACTGGTCCCCCGCACTGGACTGCGAAACGTCCCCTACAGTTGACATAATACGTAGTGTTTCCCTCATCTGACAGTATGCCTTCGTTGGCCTCCAACTGTGAGGTACACTGTTGCTAAACAGGGTAGGAAAGAACCAACGGAATGATAATCCACCCCAATAACGGACAAAGTAGGCAAACGGCATCTGACTGTCGACAGCACTAAATACACATTTGGTCAGGAGAAAACGGAGCTTTGAAGGAAAGTGCACAAGGCCCAATCCCCCCTGCCTAGGAACCTGGTACACCACTTTTTTTCTGTTCAGCTCCGTTTTCCCTGACCAAAGAAACCTAAACACAGCCCTCTCCAGTCGCACCAGGACACCCTCTGGAGCGGCCAGAACAGTGCCCGGATACCACAAGAGAGGGTAAACGAAACGATTTATAACTGTTACCTTCCCCAACAGACTAATGTAGCGATCGCCAGTCCTTCAACCTAGCTTCCACCAGGTCCACTTTCTCATTCCAGGTAAGTGACTCGGGTGAACCGTAACCAAACCATATTGCCATTGATTTTTATGGCGTCGTCTACCCATGATGCCGCGAAGGGCAGTTGTTTCGACCGCCACTCACCTAGACGGAGTCCTTTGGTCTTGGTGGGGTTCAGTCTGGCACCTGTCGCTCTTTGAAAAGTAGACAGCGTGCCAGTAAGGGCTCTGAAGGAAGCTAGGTCGGAGACTACGCATGTGACGTCGTCAGCATACTGGAGGCACTTGACTTTAGCTCCACCAGGTATGTAAAATGGTCGAAACAAAGGTTCAACTTGGAAGGCTCTTGAAAGGGATTCACTAAACAATACATAGAGTAGAGGTGACAGGGGACACCCCTGCCGTACCCCACGTTGGACTCTGAAGGGGTCCGACGGTAGGCCATTAACGATAACCCGACTATATACACTATTATACAGTAAAGAGGTCCATTTAACAAAAACTGGATTCAAACAAAACTTCTTCAAGATTTTAAAGAGGAACCCGTGATCAACCATGTCGAAGGCCTTCTCCTGATCGAGGGAGACAAGTGCACATGGAAGATCACGGTCCATCACATATTCAACTAAGTCCCGCATCAACCAGAGGTTCTGCTGAATACTGTGTCCCCGCACCGCACATGTCTGGAAAGAACCTACAAGATCCGGCATGACCGTGCCTAGCCTGTTACAAAGGGCTTTCGCCAGAATCTTTTAGTCTACATTTAACAAGGTAATTGGTCGCTTGTTTTTCGGTTCTAGGGGGTCTCCAGACTTTGGTAACAATGTTATAACGCCTGTGCGCTGCGAGGGACTCAATGAGCCAGCAAGGAAGGCAGAGGTGAATACATCACGGAGATCGTGTCCGACGGTACCCCAGAAGCGTTTGTAGAATTCCACTGGGATACCGTCGGACCCGGGCGCCTTTCCGCCTTTCATCTTAGCCGCCGCCTTCCAGAGCTCGTCGACAGTCAGGGGAGAACCAAGTCCATCATTCTGCTCCTTAGAGGGGGTCTTGTCAATATTATCTAAAAGGGAGTCTTGAAGGCCTTCATCGACATCTGCCCGCGTATAAAGCTGTTCATAGAAGGTCTTAAATACTTCCACGATGTCGAGAGGGTCCTTCTGTACTGTACCGTGGACGTCACGGACTGCTCTTATGCGGCGATCGATGGCATAATTTGATAGTTGGTTTTTCCTCCGCCTCCACGCAATGCACGCGAGCACGAACGCGGGCCCCGCGCAATTTTTGATCAAGGTACTGCTGGATTGCGTGAAGTGCGGAGGTGTCCCCTTTCCTCTCCCTAGAGCAGAGTGAGAGGAACTCCTCCCTTTTTCGACGAGCTCTTGCTACACAGTACTCAACTGTAAACTGTTTGATGCGGGACTTTACGTCGTCCCACCACTCTAAATCTGTTGAGAAGGCCGGCCTCAATGTTCGCCACCCTTCGTACCTGGCTTCAAACTGTTCGCTATAGTCAGCCTCCGTTAGAATATCTGTGTTCATTTTCCAGAACCCCCTCCCTGTTGGCCATGACTCTGGAGGCTGAAAGGAGACAGTAACTGCATCATGATCCGAAATTGGACATGTCACAACTTCACAGTCACTCGGTGACAGTGCAGGTGGAGAGTACACCCGGTCCAACCTTGAGGCATCCGTGCCATCAGGGCGGTGCCAAGTGAAGACGGACAAGCCGGGATGTTGTGCTCTCCAGACATCAACCATGTCGTGATTCTTTACGAACATGTCCAATTCCGATGTGCTGACACCACAGCCCGAAGACGTACATGTGGACATTCGGTCAAGCTGTGTGTCGGGGACGCAGTTAAAGTCTCCGGCCAGGATACACGGAGCACTGCCAGGAACGAAGGATGGCAGGGTCATGAAAAAGTCCCTTCTGTCTGAAGGCCGATTGGGCGCATACACGTTACACAGGAAAAATTTCCCACTAGGGTGTCTTATTGTAATGCATACCAACCGGCCCTCATGATCAGAATCAACTTTTCCCACCAGGGGAGTCCACCTTGGCGAAACTAAAATAACTGAACCACAAGATGTTGTTGAACCAAAGGAAGCATGTAAACCCCCACCCCACTCAAAGGACCAGGTGTGGACATCGTCCTCATTCACAATATGGGTCTCCTGGAGGAAAACGAAGTCCACACCCAGTGTTCTGCAAAATTCGAATATCCTTGACCGCTTCCGACTGTCCCTCATGCCGTTAACATTTAGAGTCAAGAGGGACAGGGGATCAGCCATGGTGTAATGAGTGGCTACGTATCTACCTGGGACCTGACCTTTTTACTTTGTGAACTCGGTGTGGGGTCTTCCGAATGGTGAACCCCCCGGTCTAACACCCCACCTGAGGCCGACCTCTTCAATGAAGGCTCCTCTCCCTCACACAAATCAAACCAGCCCTCCCCGGAAGGTGGATCCTTTGGAGGAGGCTCTGAGGCAGGCTCCCCACCATCTGACATAGCAGACTCAGAGTCTGAGGACAGCTGCAGGTCCTCCTCCACTGCCATCCTATCAGCTTCCACTGGTGTTGGTGGAGAGGATGGTGAGGAGTTCGCCTTGGGAGCCGCAGTACCCCACTCACACTGTTTTGAGGCGAGGAAATCTTGTTCCACTTCTTGTGCTGCCTCCTCCAATTCCTGAGTGGAATATTCTGGGCCTGCTTGCGAGGGTTCAGGTGCCTGCTCCACATCTGCACTGGCATGGGCAGAGTATGATGTGGGGCACGCACCAGAGACATGTCCCTCCTCTCCACAAAGGTTGCACCGCACCTCGTTGGGGCACTCTGCCTTGTCGTGCCCCACCTGCAGGCACCTGCCACAACGTCTGTTGGGACAAGACCTGGCTTCGTGTCCCTCTTGTCCACACTTGAAACAGGTGCGGGGCTGTCCGAAGTACCTTATGTGGGCCTTTGAACCCCCTATGAAGAGGAAGGATGGGATGTCCCTATCCAATTCCATACGGCACTGCCTCTTTCCATTAAATATGCCGGCCAACTCGCCCGAACCATATTTGCACCATCGCATGTCAGAGACAGTTCCGTATTGGCTCAGAACCCTCGCAACCAGGCGCTGGTCGACCTCAAAGTTCAGGTATAACACTGTCACCGCCACAGAGCGATCATATGGGGTGACAGTGAGCCCCTCTACTCCCTTCAGGCAAGACACACCTTTAACACGAGCAGCATCAGACCTGAACTTTAGGTCATACGTGTTGCGGGCGGCAAGCGCCTGCAAATTATCTTCTTCTTTAACCTGTATTCCGTTATTCTTCAACACAGTAAACGCCTGCGGGGGAGAGACGCTCGCCCCCGACGAAAACTCTAACCTAACAATTGTGTTATCCCGACCTCCGGGCATAGCAGCAGTTTGTGTGGCTCGAGGCCACGGGATAAAGGACAAAAAACCTCAGAACTAGTTTACAAAAGATAAAAAATAGGGTGAAGTAAGAAAAACACAAGCAACACAGAAACAAGGCGCGGTCGCAAACAAATGGACACGACCAGACCTAATCAACTACAACACAAGCTCGCTATAAGGTTTTGTACACAATCGCAATTTATAGTACAGCTTTCACACAGTGATATAAGTTGAGCACGGTAAAACGAGAGCGAAACGAAAACACGTCTGCTCTCGTCGAAGACCTGAACTGAACCGAAGGCGCTTGAGAGGGGGGGGGGGGGGGGCTTTTTAAGTGCATCGAAACGGCACATACAAACAAAAAACAAAACTCAAACCGGATCGGACAGGAACATAAAGGCAAAACTATCCACACACCACCAAATCAAACAGAAAATTGTTTATTACAACTATAGAACCACACACACACTGACAACAGCCCAAATACCCCACAGACCAACCTCCCCCCGGCCACACTAAAAACAAAGACCACACACCCAAAACCACCACACACCCAAAGACAACACCACGCTCGAAGGCAACACCACGCCCGAAGGCAACACCACGCCCGAAGGCAACACCAAGCCCGAAGGCAACACCACGCCCGAAGGCAACACCACGCCCGAAGGCAACACCAAGCCCGAAGGCAACACCACGCCCGAAGGCAACACCACGCCCGAAGGCAACACCACGCCCGAAGGCAACACCATGCCCAAAGCAACAGCACTTAAAAAGCACCGGGGCAAATACAGGTGCACCTTGCCCAAGGGTGCCCCGGAGGCAGTTGTGGCAAAGGGTAACCTCATTACTCCCACGTTTAAACAAACTCCACAACCGGATGCAGTTTAAAGTCCTACCCAGGACAACCGAAGGCGCTTGAGATTAGTTACGATGGCGTCATGTGCAGAAAAGGGGACTGGCAAACTAAAGAGCTGCTTTTTAAGTGCATCGAAACGGCACATACAAACAAAAATAAACTCAAACCGGATCGGGCAGAAACAAAAACGCAAACTATTTACACACTACTAAATCAAACAGAAAATTATGTTCATTACAGTAATAGCACAATATATACAGATATTTACATACTTTTTGCAACAACTGGCAAACTAAAGAGACTTTCGTTTTCTTTGCAGCGTGTGAATGGATTTTGGTATTGTGTTTGTCATCCGACGGGTTTTGTTTAGTTTTGTTTTCGATCGTGTCCGTTTCGAAACACGTTAAAGGAAAATAAACTAAAGAAGAATCCGAAATCCAAACAAAACCATGACGGGTCACAAACACAAATGACTTGTCGAGTTAGATAATACTTAACGACACACCTAAACTGCATCCGGTTGTGGAGCTTGTTTGAGCGTGGGGATAATGAGGTTACCCTTTACCACAACTGCCTCCGGGGCACCCTTGGGCAAGGTGCACCTGTATTTGCCCTGTGCTTTTTACGTGTTGTTGCCTTCGGGCGTGTTGTTGCCTTCGGGCGTGGGTTAGTTAGTTAGATGGGACTTTACGAGACATCAACACGAATGTGTTCGGGCGTGGGGTCGCCTTTGGGCGTCTTGTTGCCTTCGGGCGTGAGGTTGCCTTCGTGCGTGGGGTAGGCTTCGGGCGTGAAGTTGCCTTCGGGCGTGGTCTTGCCTTCGGGCGTGGTCTTGCCTCCACGCATGTTGTGTTGCCTTCGGGCGTTGTTGCTTTCGGACATTTGTTGTTGCCTTCGGGTGTGTGTTGCTGCCTTCTGGCGTGTGTTGTTTTCCTGTTTGTAAATAGTCTTGTGTGGTGGGTGGGCTGGGGGTGTCGTATATGTTGGCCACAGAAATTTTGTTTTGCTAGCTTGGTGTAAGGTAACTTTGTAAAATGATTGTAAGTAGATCATGGTTGTGTTCTTGCCGGTCCGGATTTGGTTCTTGTTTGATAGTGTCCGTTTCTATGCACACCTACACGAAAGTAAATAGTTCAGGTCTTGGACGAGAGCAGACGTGTTTCGTCGAGCTCTCGTCGCTTTGCCGTGCTCACCCTTATCACTGTGTACATTTTTTTTGTTTTTTGTAAATAGTGGCGTAGTGTTGCCTTCGGGTGTAGTGTTACCTTTGGGCGTAGTGTTGCCTTTGGGCGTCTCCTGCCTAGTGTTGCCTTCGGGCGTGGTGTTGCCTTCGGGGTGAGTGTTGCCTTCGGGCGTGGTGTTGCCCTTTGGGCGAAGTGTTGCCTTCGGGCGTTTTGTTGTTGCCTTGGGGCGTGGTGTTGTCTTCGGGCTGAGTGTTGCCTTCGGGTGTGGTGTTGCCGTCGGGCGTGGTGTTTCCTTCGGGCGTAGTGTTACCTTCGGGCGTGGTGTTTCCTTTGGGCGTGTGGGCGGGATTTGTTTGGGTGGTATGTGGTTGTGGGGGAGTTTTTTTGGGTGTGGCTTCTTTGGCAGTGATAGGAGTTCAGTAGTATCAAATAGTCTTTTTTTAACTGTTGCAAGGAGTGTTTTGTTTGTTTGGCATTTGTGTTTGTGACCCGTCATGGTTTTGTTGGGTTTGGGATTCTTTAGTTTGCAGTGCCTGTTTCTACGTACTAAAAAGCTCTCTCGCCCTTCGTTTCTAGTGCCTGCTCTCTACGTACTAAAAAAAAAAACACTTGTGAGGCTACTTAAGTTGTAAAATATGTGTATGTAAATATCTGTACATATAGTTCTATTACCTGATTACTGTAATAAACGTAATTTTCTGCTTTGATTTGGTTGTTGTAAATAGTTTTGCATTTATGTTTCTGCTCGATCCGGTTTGAGTTTTTGTTTGTATTGTGCCGTTTCGATGCACTAAAAACAAGTTTAAATACGCTTCAAGTCCTTCCCTTTCAGTCGCCTCGTACGACAGAATGGCCTAAACACATGCCCGAAAGGCAACAACACGCAAAAAAGCATCTGGGGAAAGTACAGGTGCCCTGGCACTTTGCCCAAGGGGTGAGCTTTTTAGTTCAGTTCAGGTCTTCGGCGGGGAAGCGGACGTGTGTTCGATCTGCTCTCGTGTGGAATTTAAACGTGGCGAACAATGAGGTTACCCTTTGCCACAAACTGTTCTTTAACATAGTAAACGCCTGCGAGGGAGAAACGCTCGCCCCGGACGAAAACTCTAACTAAACAATTGTTGCTATCCCGACTTTCCGGGCATAGCAGCAGTTTGTGTGGCTCGAGGCCACGGAATGAAAAGAGGAAAAACCTCAGAACTAGTTTTAACAGGAAGACACAAAAAATAGGATGAAGAAAGAAAAAACGAGCTACACAGAAACAAGGTGCGGTCGCAAACAACATGGACACGCCAGCAGACCTACTTATCAAACTACAACACAAAAGCACGCTATAGGGCCATTCTCGGTCACGTGTGTGACCCAAAAAAGGCACACACCATACTTCTACCTGATGTTTCTCTAAAAGCAAATGATGTTGCCTGATATACAGTGTTTACAAGAACAGCAAATGACATTATCACTCATAGGTCATTTTTATTAATTAAAATTTCTAATTTGCAGGGCTGTAACACCCGAGTCCCGGACTCGGACTCAATTCCGGGACTCGAGTCAGTTTTTCCTGGACTCGGAATTGGCCCGGAATGGGAGCTCCTGCGAATCGGAATTGGCCCTGGAATGGGCCTGCCAACTGGACTCGGACTCAGAGGCCGAGTCCACTTAAGTGAAAATTTGCCAGATGCCCCCTAGCCATATTAGCCCATAGTTACCATTGGGCTATCAGCCTATTGTCCTGGGAAAAAGTGCCCCTGGGACGATGTTTGCGACAGTGGGGGCATGGGAGTTATTTATTGAAGAATCAGCTGGGGTTGAAACTTACTCAGGTTGGAATTCTGTAGGTGGGGCAAGGGCTTTTTCTTGGGAAAAGGATTTGCTAAGTCCTCCTGGGGGCTCCATGGCTTAGGACCAGGTGTACATGGGAAAAATACCTGGTCTGGTCTTGTAAACCAATGAACTAATTCAAGAATGTAAGAAAATAAAGAAGAGAAGGTTTTAACAAAAATGGGCCCTCTAAGTTCAGTTGGAAAGTGCGACATGTTACTGCCTGGTTGAAATGTGTATCATGCCTAGTTCCTGTAATGCATGGCAACAGTGGCATTAACCATTGTCATTACCACAGCTACAGCAAAATTTCTTTGACTGAGCAAGAATGACACATCTCCTTCAGGTTATCAACTTAAATTGATTTATCTATATTCAAGCAGTGGACCATAGTCTGCAAGATGTGAAGTTAAATACAAAACAAAAGTTTGAAGGTTACTGTTGGGCAGGGTTGGAGTCAAGTCCACCTGACCCAAGTCTGAGCCAAAAGTACTTGAGTCTAGGGTCAGAATCCAAGTCAGAGTCCAGAAGGGCCTCGAGCGCGGACCAAGCTTTGTCCGAGTCAAAACAGGATCCGAGTCAGAGTCATGGCCAGCAATTTTTTGGCAACACATTCTCTTTTGATGGGGTGGTAGCTATAGGTAGTGGGGGTTGGTCCTCAATGACCTCCTAACTGACTACCTGAGGACCTATAGTGCCTATACTTACCAACTCCAAAAGCAGTCTGAGGAATTGTGACAATAGGCTATCAGTGACTTATGCCAGGACTGCCGATTGAGGGGAACAGGGGTGCCCAAAAGTGAGGGGAAGGGGGGAGCAACCTGAAAACTGACAATGGGGAGGGTTGTGTAAGCCACATCAAATATAACACAACGCATCACCTAGGGCTTGATGGATTTTTGGATTGGCTTCAGAGAGTAAATTTTTATCAACGTCATCATCATGTAAAGTGAAACGGCTTGAAGGCCAAAGTGCCATATGCAGGCCTGCGGTGTCTCCTGGTTATATTCCAGGCTTTTTAATATATAATATATAATTAAAGCCAAACAGGAACACAATGTTATGTCAATGCCCATGCAAAAACCAGCCTGCAAGTCATATGTCTTCATTCATGGTATAGTCCAGTGCTATATATTGAACCAAGAATCGATAATACAGCACACATAGTTAAGTTCTAGCTTGAACAGAAATGAGTTCTAACATGTTAAGGGGCATAGGCCCACAAACAATATGCTGCAGCGGTACCACCAAAGTCTTTATGCTGGCTGACATGCATCGAAAGTTCTTACCGTACAGTCCAGTATATAGCCAGCAGCTGGTTTCTTCATTGTTGCCCAAGTTGGTGTATGAGCATTAGCGCTTGGCTAGATCTATTTAAACCTAACCAAGTTTTCAAAAAGCCTCTTACTCATACTGTGTCTGCCACCGTGTGCCGTCCATGGGGCGAGATGTTGTTCGATCATGCCTGCAGTACTAACATGGTGATGAACTCATTAGAAAACTGAACCATAAAAAAAGTTTAAAAACCATACCATTCAATGAACTGTTTTCCCCAGGTACAAGTGGCTGTAGTGTACTATAGGTAGTAAGGAACGACTACGTAACTTAATGTAACGCGGGAAACTTTATATAGACAGAACTGGTACATACATGTACAAATCTATAGTCTTGAATTACTGGTAGGTGGCATTCTGTTAATACTGTGTGATACAAAAATACACTGTACTTAAGGAATCATGTAAGGAGTCTATATACTAGTGCAACTGGGGTCAACTGGATCTGAGAGGACTGCCTTTAATTGAAACCATGCAAAGATTTGTGATGGTGGCAATATAGGCTTTCACGCGCCTATAGCCTACTCTCCCAGTTGATCCCCATCCGGCCCCCACCTGCCCTCTGGATAGTAAACCTCATCAAAAAGTATAGTACAAAAGGTCCTTGAACTACAGTAAATTAAAGTTTACTAAATTTTAATGCTCCATTCATGCCACATGACAGATCTGTACAGTTAGTAGCCTACTTGCAAAATTCATATACATCAACAGGAACGCTATTGACCCTAGGCATATGCTGTTAGGCCCTATTGCAGTTTGTTTACACCTTATCTGGATTAAAACTATACAAATGCAAGAACCACCCCGTTTTGTAGCAGTTTAATTACTAAGCCTTCCTTAGTATATAGTCTACACAGTATAGCCTTTTTGTAAAATTTGTTACAAGAAGACAGGATGCAAAAAAGTATCACCCTCCTTTAGAGCCCATAATAACTTTATGGTTTGAATTTATCAGTTTTGGAGGATTTTAGGAGATCCACTGGCAATGTTACTGCAAGGGCCCCAAAGGCACAGACCTGTTCACTGGTCTGCATTGTGTAAAGGTGTGTAAACAATCAAGTAGGGACACATATTGCTACCAGTGAAATGCGAATTAGCGCAACAACTCAAGGTATTATTTAGGTACAATACAAGCTATAGTTTAGTTTGTATTTTCTTGAATCTTCCAGTGCTTTGAGAGATTTGTATAGTCTCCTCTTAAACTCTCAGACACCAGGAAAGAATCTGACTGCTGTTGTTGTAAAAAACTGTTAATTGCTTGATTGTACTGTAAATAGTAGGTCAGTTGCCTCCAATTACATCCTTGCGTTCATACAAACAAGCCACATGGTTCAAGTTGATTAAAGCTATTCAAGCACACTGACCATCAGCCTTTAGGCAATTACAACGGTGTTGAAGTCGAATAACACAAAAAAAGTGAAATTTGCTATATGTTAAGGCACGAAAAGACAAAAAC
>JAIZAY010001174.1:0-19723 GCA_029531755.1 Holothuria leucospilota
TTACTGTATATAATATTATTGAAAAACTTTAATTAACTATTTTCATGCCTTGATCCAGGAGTATCGTCCTTCAGGTGCTGACAGAGACATTGAAAGGCAAGCGCCCAGGAGGAGGGAGGGAAAGTAGTGTTGGGAAAGCATTGCAAGGAAACTAAAAGAAGTGCTTGCTTCTGCGGAGAAACTGCAAACAAAGATAAGCAAACATCTCCTTTTGTATGCCACGCACAAATGTAGATTAGGAGGTGGCTCTTGAGTTAGCCAGCCTATGGCTGGTTAATCTGATGAGAGGTCAACTGGTCTCGGACTTGATCAGAAAAGGGATTTCTTTATAATGAAATAGTAATGGCAGCAGGCAACGGGAGAAGAAATAATACTTGTTCGTAGACCCAATGGTGTGAAAAAAAAAGTTAGTAAATATGGCCCATGTCCCACCATACTTGGTTATGTCCTAAAAAGTTGACTTCTGGAAAACCGCCATTTACAATTGACAACAAATCAGAAAGAATTAGGGGAAAGAGAGGAGGGCATCAAAGAATATACGGGTCGAAAGTAGCTTCTTCCAAGGCACTATTCCACACATTTTTTAAATTAATGCAGGGGTTTGAAATTCATGCGCCGGTAAAATGCTCTTAGTAGTTAAAATAAAGACATAACAATATATTACATAAGTATGGGGAAAAATATGCGGCTACGAAGTGAATTGGAATGGACATCATCAAAAGGAGAGGCATTGTGGTCTCAAAAGATGAGGGGAAAGTGCAAGGCTGCTTCTTCAGATTAAGAAGAGTTGTCGCACCAGAAAAATAAAGTTTGGAGGGGGGACGGACTTTGACTCTATAACATCCTCACATATACCAACGATGTTGTACATGTCTGTGGAGGGATGGTGGTGACAGCCAATGAAGACCTCCAAGATCTTTGCGTAGGTTAAAAGCATCCTCCCATAGCTCTTAAACTAGGGTATAATTTGATGAAATTACCCTCAATTAAAAGAATTCTGGCTTTGAAAGAAAGTGATGCTGTACGGAAAAAAGAGGCCAAAGATTTCATTCAAATTGTGACTAGTGACTGGGTTAACTGTGCCTCAGCCCCAGCACTTAGTGTGATGAGGCAGCAAAGTTGAAGAGCTGACCAAGACAGAAGATGTGGAAGAGTTTGCCTCCTTCCGTAACAGAGAAATCGAAAAGGTTGTGAAACAGTTGGAAGACTGTTTTACACTCCCTGTGTACAAGAGATGACAGAATTCAGTTCTAGCGCAACTTGCATCCTTCAACAAGAGACGACTAGGGGAGGTTGAGCAGCAGAGGTAAAAGATTGAATTAATGCAAATATCTTTTTCCTTACTAACAGTAGAAAGGGATGTGATATATGTTAGCTAGGCCACTTTCACATATAAACTGCCATCTTTGATGCATTTGTGTAGTTGGACAAAGACCCTTGCATGTCACTCACTGATATTATTGGTAACAAACAAGTTGTTGAAATCCCTTCCTGTAGAAATAATTCCAAGGACAACTTGTGTATACTGAAATTCAAGTCAAATGAAATTCAAAATTTATGCAGTCTTAAAGAAAAACACTAAATTTTAAGAACACCCTTTATTATTGTCCTCAACTCTTGATTTGTTTACTACATATGAGGCAGCTGCTTCTGTTCGTGTTACACCTATAGACTGCGTTATGAAAATTTTGTCACCCGGCAATTAAAGGGCTCTGTATAACTCAGGTTGAAAACGTATAGTCAGTGTTGGAAGAATTGATCTTAGGGATAAAGTTATATTAAAGGGGCCTAGGTTTAGGTCTGACGGGAAAGCTTGTTTTTTAACATCGCATGAATTTTTTTTACCTCTTTGAGCCTTAATTTTATTGACATAGAGCGGGACGAAAACCCTGTCAACACCTGAACGGAAACCCACGAGCAGGTCACCTTCGACTTACCGTCGGCGAGTCCTGCTGTAGCGGATCTCACACGATGCCATCGTAACAATCTCGAGCGCCTTTGGTGGTTTGGTGGCGTCTTGGAGATGGTAAATGCCCCTTTACTGGATGCACAGTCGGTTAGTTAGATGGGGGGGGGGGGGGTAACGACATACCAAGCACAAAGTCGGAGTGTGCCCCGTGTGTTTTGGCAGTGTAGGGTATTCCTAATTGGTTGGGCTGAGATGTTGCTGTTACATTTCCATGCCTCATACTATGGTTTAGCGATGTGCTGGTCTATACTTCATTCACCATGTTTGACTTTCTTTTTGTATTCCTATTTATGCACCAAATATGTAGTCAATGTAATTTGATGTGAATTGTCTATAAATATGTTGGAATGGTAAGTTAACATGTTTGTACATTAATCTAACATTTTGCAGTCAACGGGGATGTGACTGACGGTGACAGCACAGTCACAGGGGATACAATATGGTCTCTCATCCCCGTGGAACAAATACGCATGGGTTAGGTAAGTGTAACCTATGCCAGCAGTACCAAATCCTCTGTTTTCTGGGGGCTGCAGTCCCTACCATTTCGACTGAAGAAAACAGCCACTTCTGAGAATTGCTTGGCTAATGGCTTTAAGATAAACTAAAGTCATGTGATGCTGTAACGTCAGGTGAAACGCTTCTTATTGTATGAAATGCCGAAAGAATGTCTACTCCTGGTAAGTTGCTACCCCAAACGGCCTTTGAAGTCTGCAAAAAGTAATCAGCGCTCCCCCTCATGACTTATACATACAGCTCGTATCAACGTTACTATCATGAAAATTGCAATAACTTCACAGGCAGAATTTGAAAAATTTGCCAGTTGAATTTAAAATAACTGTACCATGTGAGGAGCTTATGTGTTAGATAGCGCTACATGCCTTTAGCACATCTACAGGGGGACTGTGTATGCCTGTTATGGTAATTCCTTGATGTTATTTTGAAAAAAAAAAAAAAAATTCAAAGCAGCAAGACAGTGGTCAGTGAGCCTAGTCTATTGCATTTCTACTCTTTTACGCTGTTTTTTCAGATAATGAAACAAATCCACTCAGCTGTGAAAAGGGCACTGGGGATGCATCATTCTACAATGGTAACCCAGAACTTTCTGTTTATTTACATGGCAAGCAGGAAAGATTCACAACATCAGAAGTAGTAAAAGTCTTGCTAAAGGAAGAAGTCCATAAATGCACCAAACTTCCCTGGAGTGTGCGGGAAAACTGCATTTTTTATTGACACCAGTTGCATGGCTTCACCTGAAGATGTCAAGGCTGCCAGGAATGGTACGTTACAGCAAACTTCTACGAATTGAAACATGAACAATATTCGTGGATCCAGTTGACTGTCAATATATTACACAAATAGAGAGCAGATATTCCAAAAGCTGAAGAAAAGCAGTGTCATCTCGCCATCCTTTCTAAAATGAATCGTACTGGTTTGTGCCGATCTATACTTACACTTTTGAACAAGTACGGTGACATAGTTGACAACAGATGCCTACTGCAGTATCACATTCATAGGGCAGTAGCACCTGACAAGGTGGGATTTGATGTGCTGCCCCCATGGGGGCATGCCATTCTACCCCACACAAAGAAGCTACTCTTTGTGAGATAAAGAATGCACTCCAGGATGGTTCTAGTTCTGCAGTAGTTTACAACAAAGTTTCTCAGTCAGACGGTGGGATCGTGGCAATTAGTCACCCAGGACAGAGATACCTAGGTCACGGCAGCAAGTATATCAATGTAGTTCGTTAGATGGGGTTTAAAGACACACCAACAAGAATGTGTTATATGGTGTCAGCTAGAATGGAGAGTAAGATGGGATTTAGACACACCAACACGAATGTCTTATAAGCTAGAATGGGGAGTAAAAATTCAACTGAAAAAAAGCAAAGATGGGGTAAAATTCAACAAAAAGTCTAGGTAAAAGCAAATGCGGGAGTCATGTAGAAAATGTCTGTACAGGCCACTTCCCTTCAGAAAGCTCAGAATGAGAAGGGTGTGTGTGCTAAAATGTCTTCAGGTTTGGTACAGTGTAGTACTTCTGACGAATATTGGAGTCATTCATAACAGTCAACGAGAATGGGACGAATGCTTTCATAAAGTCTGTGTAAACCACATCAACATTAAGACTCTCATCTAATGATTTTGTCCAGTCCTCAAAAGTTTCAATTAGCTGGGAAACACATGACTTAACTGCTACAAAACCATACTGACCTGAAGTAAGTAGATCATTCTGAGGTTACCCTTTGCCACAAGTGAGCGTTTTGAGTACGTAGAAACAGGCACTACGAAACTAAAGAATCCTAACCCCAAACAAAAACCCTGTCGGATCACAAAACAATGCTAAACAAACTACACACCATGCAGCAGGGAACACAAGTCTTAGTTACTACTAAGGTTCAGAAACTGCCACTGCAGCCAACCCCAAAACAACACCCTAGCCCACAAACCACCCCAAAACAAAGTCCCACCCGTCAACCAACCGGCCCACAAAGGCCACCACGCCCGAAGGCAACACCACACGCCCAAAGGTTACCATACGCCTGAGGACACCACCACGCCCAAAGGCAACATCATGCCCGACGGCAACACTACGCCCAAAGGCAACAACAGTTAAAAAGGACTGGGCAAATAAGTGTATCGAAACGGCACATACAAACAAAAAACAAAAAAAAAAAAAAAAAAACTCAAATCAAACCGGATCGGACAGGAACATAAACGCAAAACTATCCACACACCACCAAATCAAACAGAAAAGTATGTTCATTACAACAATAGAACCACACACACACACTGACAACCCAGTACCCCACAAACCAACCTCCCCCCGGCCGCCTAATTTTTTTTCCACGAGGTTATGGGCAAATCTGATTTTGAAATTTTTTTCAAATTTGTTTCTAAATCATGGTTGGGGTTATTTCTAAGGTTAGGGTTACGTGGACTGGGGTTATTTGGCCTGTTCTTTCATAATCTGGCGTCAAAATTACAAAAAAATGGTTCAAAAGCTGTCATTTTGGAATTAGGGGTGTGGCCTATTTCCAAGACGCTGATTGGTCCATTGGCGTGATTTGCCCATAACCTCGTGGGAAAAAAAATTGCGCCCCCCGGCCACCCTAAACCAATATTACTACATACCGCCAACGAAAGACAACACCAGAACAAACCACCACCACCCAACAACAACCAAAAAAACCAAAACACCAGACCAAACAATCATCACAAACTGCCCCAAGGGGCCACGAGGGGTCCGGGGCGGGGTCCACCTGCCACGAGGGGTCCGGGGTGGAGTCAACTTGCTATATTTACAGTATGTACACTATTTACACACAACAAAAAAACTGAACAAAACAAAACTGGGCCAAAAATGCAGGCGCACCTTGCCCAAGGGTGTCCCGGAGGCAGTTGTGGCAAAGGGTAACCTCATTATCCCCACGCTTTAACAAGCTCCACAACCGGATGCAGTTTAACGTCCTACCCAGGACTAACCTCATTACTCCCACGTTTAAACAGAGCTTTTTACGTACGTAGAAACGGGCACGAAGAAACAAAGTACAACCTAAACCCGACCGGACAAAAACACAACTCTGAACTATTTACAGAATTCTGTACATTGCGCTAGCAAACAAAATGTCTGTGCTATGTACAAAACCACCCCAAACCCAAGCCAATCACGTAGGACTATTTGCAATTTTAATATTTACAATATTTACAAATTAACTATCACCTGGCCCGCCCGCACTGAAACAAGTGGACTCCAACACCTGCCGAATGTCGACCTTGGCAAACGGACGAAGTCGGCCTCCACCCTCAGCTTAATCTCCGTCCTCACCGACGCCAGGACGACGTCCGCAGGCTTCCCCTCTCCCCTAAACACAATATTACACCGGTCTCTCCACAAGGCCAGCTTTATGGAGGCCGAACAAAGGTAAGTATCCCGCGAACACTTGTATTGCATGGCAGGGGTGACAGCCCATACAAAGCGTAGTCCTGGCTGACCGCCCAGGTGTTACAAAACGTGAGGCGATCAGCCAGAGCTTGAAACCACTCCCAGAGGAGGGCCACAAAGCCACACTGCCAAAACACATGGGGCACACTCTCCCACCCTGTGCATCCAGTGCGGGGGCAAATGCCATCTCCAAGACGCCACCGAAGGCGCTTGAGATTCGTTACGATGGCGTCGTGTGCGATGCGCCACAGCAGGTCACGCCGGCGGTGATCGAGTGTCCTGCTGTGGACTACACGCCACACTTCCGGCCCTGACCCATAGTCGTTGGGTTGGACCTGACCAACCAAGTCATCAAAAATGGCCCGGTACTGGTCCCCCGCACTGGACTGCAAAACGTCCCCTACAGTTGACATAATACGTAGTGTCTCCCTCATCTGACAGTATGCCTTCGTTCGCCTCCAACTGTGAGGTGCTTTTTAAGTGCATCGAAACGGCACATACAAACAAAAACAAAAACTCAAACCGGATCGGGCAGAAACATAAATGCAAAACATTTACAAACAACTAAATCAAACAGAAAATTATGTTCATTACAGTAATAGAACTATATGTACAGATATTTACATACACATATATACATATACACATATATACATATTTACAACATATTTACAACTTAAGTACCTCACAAGCCACCTATGTACAAACACAGTCCTATTTACAAATTACAGGCCATCTACAATCAAAATATTTACAAATTAACTATCACCCGGCCCGCCCGCACCGAAACAAGTGGGCCCCAACGTAGAAACGGGCACGAGAAACAAAGTAGAACTCAAAGACACTATAGCGCCGTAGGCGCAAGACCGGTTACTCTGCCTCTAAAACCGTAGTACGTCATGGGGCGAAGTATCCGCCATTTTAGTAAGCAAACGCCGGGACGCTGATATGTACGTAACGTACCGAAACAGTGTGTACGAGTAAGTCATAGACGACTGATTGGTCAAAAATGGAAGAAAAATTAGTCACCTAAATGTAATGAAAATTATAAGCTATTATTGACGAAAGTTTAACCGTGATGTCAGAGAGTTGATGCTAAACATTGTTTATTTGGTACGGGCATAACTAATCAAAGGGAGATAACTCCAAAACCAGTAGCGTAGCCAGGATTGTGTCATGGGGAGGGTTTTGGAGTACGACACGTGGGAAAGGTCTAAGGGGAGGGAGAAAAACGGCTATTTTAGGTCTCCAGATGCAAAAAGGTGCAATGTTTGTGCCTCAAATCTAATAAAGTTTATAGTGATCATGTGTTTTTTGCAATTATTTTTTTCAAGGTTGGGTCATGGGGGGGGGGTTCAACCCCCAAAACCCTCCCCGTGGCTACGCCACTGTCCAAAACTACCGAACGGATTCATGTGCGGTTTTCAGCTACTGGTAGTGGAAATTTGCTCCATAATAGGAGCAGGCCATGGGCCAGAGGCACCCACGGGCAACCTCCCCCCCCCCCCCGCCCGCACAAATCATTGACCCAATATTTTTTGGAAACCTTATGGGTCCCCTGAACACGAAATCAAGAAGTAACAGCAAACACTTTCGATTTCACTCATGCAAAATGGCTCCCAAAAATGGCGGCAAAAATTATATTTTGTATTAAATAATAATAAGTAAATATTCCTAAAAATATTTTTAAGGCATCGAATGTTAAAACTTGGTCATATTTTATGACAAAAATTCCAAAATTAATTTTTGAGACTATTTTGGTGAGGTTTCGGTTAACAAAGATGGCGGAAAAACCAAATAGCGGCCAATGCAATAATTATGCCAATATAACATAATAATAGTAAAAATATTCATTAAAATACTTTTGAACACAGGCAAAGTTAACCTGTGTCCATTTCCTGTTGTAAATATGCAAAAAGTTTTTCTGAACATTTATTTAGGATCTGAGTCAACCAAGATGGCGGATATAGCAAAATGACCTCTAATGTTAAAATTTCTATATATCACAATCATAGGGAAAATCATCCTTAAAATTATATTTGTGACAGTTGCTCTTTATATTTGGCCATATTTTGTGCCAATTAATTTGAACGTATTTTTCAAAACATTTTCTTGGAATTTAGGTCAATCAAAATGGAGGAAAGAGCAAAATGGCGGCCAGTGATATTTTATAAAAAATAAGACAAATCATCCTTAAAAAAAATTTGTAACACCTTTAAACCTAAAATCTATCCATAAACTTTCTGAATAGTTATTACAGAAAATGGACAGAGTTTAGATGTAAATGTGTTGAAAATATTTTTAATGATTACAAGTTATTATCTATTATTATGCTACATTGTTACTATACCATAAGCGGCCATTTTGCTTTTTTCCGCCATCTTGGTTGACCTGAATTAAAAACAAAAATGTTCTAAAAAATATTTAATTATTTGGCATGAACCATGACCATATTTTAAGAGTCGGTGCGTCCAACATATTTTTCATGAATATTTTTCACATTATTTCAATATATTATAATAATCACATGGACAGCCATTTTGGAAATTCCGCCATCTTGGTTAACTGCATCTCACTAAAACAGTCTCAAAAATTAATTTTGGAATTTTTGTCATAAAATATGACCAAATTTTAATAGTCGATGCCTCAAAATATTTTCAGGAATATATTTAGTTTTAATATATTTTAATACAAAATATTCATAAATTTTGCCACCATTTTGTTTTTGGCAGTAATTTTGAATAAGTGAGACCCAAAATATTTACTGTTACCACCTGATTCTGCGTTCAGGGGACCCTAAGGTTTCAAAAAAAAAATTGGGTCGGAGAGTTGCTGGTTGGGGTGCCTTGAGGTGCTTCTGCCCATGGCCTATAATATATGTAGTTTTCATTTAGTGTCGGACTGTTCTTTGAATTAGTATTTAAAAGAAAAGTCTAACACTAAATGAAAATACCAAACCCAACAGTGAAACTCCCATTGACGTAGCGTCGTTGGTTATCAAGATACTGATTTTATGAACGTCAGGTCAACGCATTTACAACACGCACGTTTTTTTCGCGTTCCATACGATGCATCAAAGCTGCTTACTAAAATGGCGGACGATCTGCTCCATTGCATACTACGAAAATTTGTGTGCACTTTCGTGTGAGTAACCGGTCTTGCGCCTTACGGCGCTATACTGTCTTTGGTAGAACTTAAACCGGACCGAACAAAAACGCAACCCTGAACTATTTACAGAATTCTGTACATTGCGCTAGCAAACAAAATTTCTGTATTAACTATGTACAAAACCACCCCAACTCCAAGCCAATTATATAGCGACTATTTACAATCACAATATTTACAATATTTACAAATTAACTATCACCCGGCCCGCCCGCACTGAAACAGGTGGACCCCAACACCTGCCGAACGTCGGCCTTGGCAAACGGACGAAGTCGGCCTCCACCCTCAGCTTAATCTCCGTCCTCAACGACGCCAGGACGACGTCCGCAGGCTTCCCCTCTCCCCTAAACACAATATTACACCCGTCTCTAATACAAAGCGTAGTCCTGGCTGACCGCCCAGGTGTTACAAAACGTGAGGCGATCCTCCAGGGCTTGAAACCACTCCCAGAGGAGGGCCACAAAGCAACACTGCCAAAACATAGGGCACACTCTCCCATCTTGTGCATCCAGTGCGGGGGCAAATGCCATCTCCAAGACGCCACCGAAGGCGGTTGAGATTCGTTACGATGGCGTCGCGTGCGATCCGCCACAGTAGGTCTCGCCGGCGGTGATCGAGTGGCCTGCTGTTGACTGCACGCCACACTTCCGGCCCTGACGCATAGTCGCTGGGTTGTACCTGACCAACCAAGTTATCAAAAATGGCCCGGTACAGGTCCCTCGCACTGGACTGCGAAACGTCCCCAACAGTTGACATGATACGGAAAGTGGCCCTCATCTGACAGTATGCCTTCGTGGGCCTCCAACTGTGAGGTACACTGTTGCTAAACATCGAAGGAAAGAGCCAGCGGAACGATAATCCCCCCCCCCCCTCCCCAATAACGGACAAAGTAGGCAAACGACAGCTAACTGTCAACAGCACAAAAACACACTTGGTCAGGAGAAAACGGAGCTTCGAGGGAAAGTGCATGAGGCCCAATCCCCCACATCTAGGGTCCTGATACACCACCTTTCTTCTGACCCAGCTCCGTCTTCCCTGACCATAGAAAACTAAACACGGCCCTCTCGAGTCGCACCAGGACACCCTCTGGAGCAGCTAGAACAGTGCCCGGATACCACGCCCGGTATCCCCGCACCGCACATCTCTGGAAAGAACCTACAAGATCCGCCATGACCGTGCCTAGCCTGTTACAAAGGGCTTTCGCCAGAATCTTGTAGTCTACATTTAACAAGGTAATTGGGCGCTTGTTTTTATGTTCTAGGGGGTCTCCAGACTTTGGCAACAATGTTATAACGCATGTGCGCTGCGAGGAACTCAATGAGCCAGCAAGGAAGGCAGAGGCGAATACATCACGGAGATCGTGTCCGACGGTACCCCAGAAGCGTTTGTAGAATTCCACTGGGATACCGTCGGACCCAGGCGTACGGTACGATACAGTACGGTAATAGGGCGAAACGTGGTCGTCGACTTGTACGACACACAAAACAAGATGTAGCTTATGTGCGTGGCATGGTATACAAGAAACGAGATCACAGTATGAGTTAATTAGACTGGATTTAACGACACATCAACACGAATGTGTTATGTAGTGTCAGCTAGATAGAACAGGGTAAAGGAAGGGTAAAACTAAAACTAAAAAAGAATTAAAACATTGAGCAAAATCCTGCCCTATCTTGCATGACACATTGAGTTCTGGCCAAAAGAGTAGGCATACCGGGGTTTTACGCGAACAAGACTCAAATGTATATATGTAGGCCTAATAGATCTTTTTGGCCGTTTTTTTTCAATATACGCAAATATAGCATAAAGGTACACACAACCTCAGAACCGCGCCTGAGTCAAAGTCTTTCTTTACTTTGGATCGCGACCTGCCCTTATTTTCTCTGCTGTTATATTATCTTTAGAACTTTATCTTAGAGCGGTTGTAGGTTGACCTTGATTTGGGAAGGTACTTTTTGGATTTTTGTCCAGTCGCAGTAATATTTGTACCTCTTGTCGAACTTTTTATTTTACCATTTTTTCCCGTAAACTTACGGTATTTTGATTTTGATCACGATATTCTCTTTTCGGATTGTATTGGCGTTTAACATTATTCAGCAATAATATTGTAACTATACTTTTGGGGAACTTCGCCATGGCACTGAGTAAGAGTAATAAAGAGCAAGAGGAAACATGGACTGGACTTCAGAGGCGATTAACTTTTATTGACTTTTGATTGGGGGAGCGTTTTTTGTGTGCAGGTTGCATCTTTTATTGTGATGCTCAGCCAAAGCAATCGGCTCTTGCACGGGATATGCCCTGTCATGTTTACTAACAACTTGTATGTTTATATCGTCCAGGAAGACGTTAATTAAAATGCGTAATGGGCATACCCAGAACAGTAACATTTTTCAGCCGGTTGTAGGACCACCTTCCACAGGGAAGAGCCAAGCTCTAAAGAAGTTTGCATTAGATCCAATAAAAACTGGGTAGGACGTTAAACTGCATCCGGTTGTGGAGCTTGTTAAAGCGTGGGGATAATGAGGTTACCCTTTGCCACAACTGCCTCCGGGACACCCTTGGGCAAGGTGCGCCTGTATTTTTGGCCCAGTTTTGTTCAGTTTTTTGTTTTTGTGTAAATAGTGTATATAGTGTACATACTGTAAATATAGCAGGTTGACTCCACCCCGGACCCCTCGTGGCGGGTGGACCCCGCCCCGGACCCCTTGGGGCAGTTTGTGATGATTGCTTGGTCTGGTGTTTGGTTTTTTTGGTTCTTGTTGGGTGGTGGTTTGGTCTGGTGTTGTCTTTCGTTGGCGGTGTGTAGTGGTATTGGTTTGGGGTGGCCGGGGGGAGGTTGGTTTGTGGGGCATTGGGTTGTCAGTGTGTGTGTGTGGTTCTATTGTTGTAATGAACATAATTTTCTGTTTGATTTGGTGGTGTGTGGATAGTTTTGCCTTTATGTTCCTGTCCGATCCGGTTTGAGTTTTTTGTTTTTTGTTTGAATGTGCCGTTTCGATGCACTTAAAAAGCTGTTTTTATTGGTTTAGGGTGGCCGGGGGCAGGTTGGTTTGTGGGATATTGGGTTGTCAGTGTGTGTGGTTCTATTGTTGTAATGAACATACTTTTCTGTTTGATTTGGTGGTGTGTGGATAGTTTTGCCTTTATGTTCCTGTCCGATCCGGTTTGAGTTATTCGTTTTTTGTTTGTACGTGCCGTTTCGATGCACTTAAAAAGCTCGATCCAATAAAAACTTTGACGGAAGACCTGGACATACCAGATCCAGTACATACGTCAACGTCGTCTGGATTGACAAGGAAGCTCTCGGAGAACGAGAATTTTTTGGTAAGCGCAGAAATTTTGATTCCCTCTCCCGACTTTTTCAAGCCCGACAACGATACAAATGACAGCGCTTTGTTATGTGAACTCTTTCAGGCGAACTAGTTTCTTTTAATTATGCCACTAAGAGCATGACTAACATTTTTTCGACCATTCCATTTTCGATTTTGCGATGCATACAAATGTTCCCAATGTCCAAATTATTCGTTCTGCTCAATCAAGGCCAAGGGCTTTTGGATGGTTTTTTGCTTAACGTATCTCTTTGTTTTTTGTCCAACTCCCCAAGAGTCACATAACGCAAAGCAATTTTTGGAAGGATTAGCCAACTGCCCTGATTTTGACACGATCATGAGTGCAATTACCACTACTTTGGATTCGTTGAAAACTTTCTCTTTCTCGGAGGATTCTGCCCTGTTTTGGGGAGAGATGGAAACTGAGTTCACAACAGAAATGAACGAAGCCATAAAAAATGGAACTTTGCCGCTAAAATCAAAACGTGTGGATATGGTTGCGAGAGTAGCATTATGTATCCAAATTCATTCTATTGTAACGATGCAGATGTTAGGCTCTGATGCTTCCATTGTTCCCCCCAACTCTAAAATCAGCATGGCCTCACTGCAAGGAGCAGTATATTGCATCAACCACTGTGAAACAGAAGGAAATCATTTCACAGGTTAGTAACATTCCTTGATTTATATTTGCCATGTAGTATAAACACTATTGTCCCAATAGTCGGGGTTACTTTCAGTCGAACGTGGGGGCGAGGGATGGTGCCATCCTGCCAAAAAATATAGGGGCTAAAAACTTGAAAATGTGATTTCTAGAATAAAATCCTTGATTTTCTACTTTCCATGTAGTATAAATAAAAATACTATTATCCCAAAAAGTCGGGGTTACTTTCAGTCAAACGATGGTGTAATCCTGCCAAAACTTATGGGGGCTAAAAACTGAAAAATGTGATTTCTGAAAGAAAGGTCTGAAGGACATCTCTCTGTTCATATAAATCATAAGTGTAAACCACCATTTAGCACAAAGGCTTACTTAAAATCTCTCACAAACGCAATATGGTCCACCGGTCCGTTAAAGGGAAAATGCAGTCCCGCCCCCACCCCCTCATTTGTAGTAGCGTGCCCCGTAAAACTAATTCAGGAATGGCACCCTGCAATCATGTGACAATATTTTGGTTACTTATTTGTTAAATTCATGGGGAATAAATCCTTCTTTTACCCTTTTTTGTTCCAGTTATATTCTAAAACATTCTCAGAGGTACTTGTAAGCAAATAAGAGGACTCCCAAGAGATTCCTGATTGATTTTTTTTTTCCCCCTACAAAATGCATATTAATGGTTAGGCCAGGCCTATGACTAAAGAAGGCACAGGCCAATTAAGTCGGGTCAATGCTCTGAATCTGAGAGTGAGAAGTGAGCTAGGCCTAGCCCAGGCCTAGGTTAAAAGTTCAGAAAATGAACTTTCCTTAAAGTCAGTTAAGTATTTCTTGTTATGAAAATTCTCAGTCGATTTTTCCCCAATTGAAGATCTTTCTACTTCAGTATTTGTAGGAACCAAGAATTTGAATTAGGCCTAGCAAGACCAGTCACGAACCTGAAGGATCCAAATGTGAATGGCAGTTTTTCTTATTTAGTCTAGGCCTATGCCTAGACCTAGCCCAGACCCTATGGGAGGTTAAATACTGGGCTCCACTGAAAGTGGTAGGCCTAGGCCCTATGTAGACTAGTATTCAACCATACACAGGGGCCTATAGCCTACATAACACAGCTGAGGTTGTCTACAAAAATGCTACTAGGCTACTAGGCGTAGACCTACTAGCCTATGCCTAGGGCCTAGGCCGTAGGCTATCTAACCTAGCCTATCAAAATTAATTCCTTCATTCACTCGTTGATTTTTTTTTTTTTAAGATTGAAAAGGCAACAAATAATTGTGATAAAATATCAGACACTTGGTTTTTAAATAATTAGGCCTTACCACTGAAATCAAGGCTAAAGGATGAAGAAAGTACTCAAAATCAAATAAAAAATAAATAAAAATAGACTTAGGCTAGGCTAAATGCTTTGTATTTTTCAGCAAATCGTTTCTTATTTTACTAAGATGCTTCACATTTGCTGCTGCCATTACGACTAAAATTAAAATGTTTATTTTTCATGAAGTAAAATTAGATTTTGCACAAAGGACCTCGGCTTTCAAATGACGTAGCCTTGACCTTTTATTATTGCTGAAGGAATGTGGGATGCACAAAGCGACCCAAACACAAGGTCAGCCACTGAGGACTAAAGCTGACACAGCCCCTTCATGATGCATTAACACGCAAGGAGCTTTAGACCTGCTTGTGAACTTATTTTATTCTAAATAACGCCACAATGATCCGATCGTTTTTCCTCAAGCCATGGGAGGCAACGTTATAGGCCTATGAAAACTATAAAATGGGCCTAGGCTAGCCTACTTTAAAACTCTGTACTGGCCGTCCGAGTAGCAGGCACTAGTACATGTACTATACCAGGACTCATACATTGCGGGGATCCCCGACCTGTTTGAATGTACTAGGCGTAGAAGTCTGATCCGAGGACACGTCAATTTATCCCTTTGTAACAAATGTAGCAGTCTTACAGCCAGGAGTGACTAATTAGTCCAGTCAATATAGCGCTTGACCCACCACTAATTGCAAAAGAATTTATTCCACTGCAGTGCTTTTCATTAAGGTCCCCTAAACACCATACTAAAAGTCTCAAGAAATCCAAGTATGGGAAATTTATGAAATTTGCATATTATGCAAATTAGCTGTTATTATGTTCAAAAAATAAGATAAAATCCAGATATCAATGTAGAATTGCATTTATGCATGCAATTTGAATAAATAAGGTATTGAAACCAATGTAATTTGAGTGAAGGAACATGATAAATCCATTTTCCGATTGATAGTGCGAACATATTTTGCCTAATTTGCATATTATGCAAATAAGCATCCCATATATGGGAAAATTGAAGGAAAACCGGGATTTTCCTCACATAAGTTGTGTGTAAGAGTGTAATGAAAACAATTCAGTTGTTCAAATCAATATGCTGGGGATCACTAAGCATGACAAATACATATCCAGGTTAATATCTGAAATTTAATTTGCATATTATGCAAATAAGCATCTGCCATGCTGCTAATATTCAAGGCAACATAATACATTCCCCTGTAGTTAATCAATTGAAATTAACAGTTGGCACAAACAGTTTCCGTGTCACCATGAAAAACATGTTAAAATTGATATTGAATAGAGTTTGCACAGTTAAACAAATCAGTACTATACCAAAAAGATTAGGGGGAATTACAAAACATGTGCTATTTTCTTTAAAAATTTTGTTTTTAATAACTGGATCCCGAATATATATTGTCAAGAAACAATTTATCATGGTGATGCACATCTGCCAAGAGATTATGTGAATATAAATGAAATATGAATATGACCCTCTTACCCTTATTACAAAAGTAAATTGCACTATTGGATTTTAATTTTTATAAATGAAACAGTAGAAATCAGTACCGTTGGTCAATGAAAAAAATCAGGACCAGAAGTGTTCAGATCAATGTACAGGACAAAAAAAAAAAAAAAAACTTAAATTTGGAAGCTATTAACGTTCTCTTGTATTGAAGGATATGAAAAGCCAAAACCATTCAGTAGCATTCAGTGGCATTGCTGTCTCAGGCAGAGATGAAAACTTTGCAGGCAATATGAAAACTCTCACAGGTTGTGTTCTAACAAGTCATCGATGGGACGCCTGTAAAGGTAATAAATGAAAGTACATTCTTTCCAATAATTATCATGAACATAAATCATACCTGTAATGATGATAGCTCTTCTAATAATATTAATAAGTCAACATTTATACTGCGCTTATCAGAAAATTCTCTAAGTGCTTTACATAATTATTTTAAGACTCCAATGAAATTGCATGACTGAAAATTGCATGGTGGATTCCACGTGTTATTATGCACGTCAGGTAAGTTGATTATATAAGATTGTCAACACAAATGAAGTGGTTCATGTTGGGATGAAGTGCTATATTACCTTCTATGAGTAGCAGTCTTGTTGATATGCTAAACAGCATGATTACACGGAAACACTGTCGTCTATCTCAAGCCGAGACGAATTGGCACAGCTTTCACCTTTACACACCCCGCACATCCATGTACACGCTATGGGGATTCTCTTGCATGGGCATCTGCTGGTGCTACACCCAGTCTTGCAGTTGCACCTGAATATTTTGGTCAACTTCTCTGGTGCAGCAGGGAGATGTGTCTGTACTGGCAGCAATTGACTGTTCTTGATCTTCCAACCCCATTCTTCTGGTTTTAGATGTCCAGCAGTTTCTCTCCAAGTCTGAACCTGATAGTACACCCTCATACTGTGATATTCTGTAGCAGCAGATGTTGGGGGTAATGTCTTAGGTTCAACGAAGGTGCTGCTCTTTGCTACCTTTTCACAGAAGCGCCGGTACCGCAGATCATCTATACCTTCACCTTTCTTGCCATTATAGATGCAGACAAGGGCTTTCTCTCCTGCATTGATAATGTCTTTCTTTGAGGCCCCCTCTCTGGTGAACAAGTCAGCAAGCTTCTGGAATTCAGCATTCTTCTGGACTTCTTTCAAGGCGACTGGTTTGCCTATTCCAAACACTCTTGATGTTGTGTCACAGCCAAGTAGTGCATGGACAAAGAGCAGCCTGGAACAAATTGGCCTTCCCAAGATCTCTCTTGTTTTCTTTATGTTCCATGTCTTATGCTTCCTTGTATTGGCCTTTAGTTCGGGTTTCAAGTACAGCTCTTTCTCAACTGCATCTCCATAGTAGCACAACAGGATCAACAGATCTGTATCAGGGAGCTTACGAAACAGGACGGGAGAGCGAACAGATAGTTAACTCGAGCGGAAAATCGATCTACGCATGCGCCAATGCAAAACTCTCTCCGTCCCATTCATTTTCAGAACGGTATTCAAGCGAAATAACGTCCGGTCTGCTAACAGGACGGATCTCTGCAATTGTGTATATACACTGGATGTAAACAAGACGCTAATACGGTATTTTGAAAGAATTTGGGTATATACTTCATGTAAGCCAACCTCAATCTGAAGTGAATAGACACCTACTAATCCTATTTACTTCACGCTGTTCAGCCTATTCATTTCCCTTCAGTTGTCTATTCACCTCAGTTTGAGGTAGTCTTACATGAAGTATCTCCCAGAATTAGAATTGGAGAATTTGAGGCGGCCAGCCACATTGTGCTGAGAGCCACATTGCCCTTTGCGGCATCATGGGTAGACGACGCCATAAAGATCAATGGTATATGGTTTGGTTATGGTTCACCCGAGTTACTTACCTGGAATGAGAAAGTGGATCTAGTGGTGGCTAGGTTGAAGGACTTCGGCGATCGCCACATTAGCCTGTTGGGAAAGGTAACAGTTATCAATCGTTTTATTTACCCTCTCTTGTGGTATCCGGGCACTGTTCTGGCTGCTCCAGAGCGTGTCTTGGTGCGACTCGAGAGGGCTGTGTTTAGTTTTTTATGGTCAGGGGGGACGGAGCTGGTTAGAAGAGGGGTGGTATACCAGGATCTTAGGCGCGGAGGGTTGGGCCTTGTGCATTTTCCTTCCAAGCTCCGTTTTCTCCTGACCAAGTGTGTTTACAGTGCTGTGGACAGCAGAATGCCTTTTGTCTATTTTGTCCGTTATTGGGGGGGATTATCATTCCGTCGGTTCTTTCCCTCCCTGTTTAGTAACAGTGAACCCCGCAGCTGGAGACCCACGGGGGCATACAGTCAAATGAGGGAAACGCTCCGTATTATGTCAAAAGTGGGGGATGTTTCACAGTCAAGTGCAAGGGACCTATACCGGGCTGTTTTTGATGAATTGGTTGGCCAGGTCCAACCCAACCACTTTGCTTCAGGGCCGGAAGTGTGGCGTGTAGTCCACAGCAGATCATTAGATTACCGCAGGCGAGACCTGTTGTGGCGAATCGCACATGACGCCATTGTAACTAATCTCAAGCGCCTTCGGTGGCGTCTTGGAGATGGTATTTGCCCCCGCACAAGATGCACAAAGTGGGAGAGTGTGTCACATGTGTTTTGGCAGTGTGACTATGTGGCTCTATTCTGGGAATGGTTTCAAGCCCTGACTGACCGCCTAACGTTGTGTAACACCTGGGCTGTCAGCCAGGACTATGCTTTGTATGGTCTTTCACCTCCGCCATGCAATACAAGTGTTCAGGACATACTTACCTTTGTTTCGGCCTCCATAAAGCTAGCCTTATGGAGAGACCGTAGTACCATTGTTTTTAGGGGGGTGGGGAGGCCTGCTGATGTCGTCCTGGCGTCGGTGAGGGCGGAGGTTAAGCTGAGGGTGGAGTCGGACTTCGTCCGTTTGCCAAGATCGGCATTCGGTAGGCGGTGGAGTCCGCTTGTTTCGGTGAGGGCGGGCCGGGTGGTAGTCAACTTGTAAATATTGATTTTGTTTGTAAATATGGAACTACTGTAATTTGTAAATGTGGCTGTGTTTGTATGTGGGTGGCTTGTGAGGTGCTTGGTTGTAAATATGTTGTAAATATGTATATATGTGTATGTAAGTATCTGTACATATAGTTCTATTACTGTAATGAACATAATTTTCTGTTTGATTTAGTTGTTTGTAAATAGTTTGCGTTTATGTTTCTGCCCGATCCGGTTTGATTTTTTGTTTTTGTTTGTATGTGCCGTTTCGATGCACTTAAAAAGCACATTGCATTGCTAATCACCATTGATAACACCCATCTAGCTAGCGTTAAATGTAGCTTAACTTAAGTTACGATGCGAAATGGACGGCGACGCGTGCGCGACCCCTGCCGTTAACAGTATACGTGTAACTTAACGTATTTACGCGGGGACTTAGTAACTTAAGGATCCCCGTAATATCAGTTGGTATGTCAGTATGTACTAAACTGTAAAAGTAATTAATGCTGCTGTTAAGCTAGCATGGCTGCCTACAGGGTCAGATAATCTGAGAGGCTTCAAAAAATGTGTTCAAACTTTGTAATGTGGACAATATCATCAAAGTTAAATCTGCAAATTCACACACCGAACAAGCACTTGTGCTGGTAGCCCTATTGCACAACTGACTGGAACTTCTTACAGTTAAATATAACCAGGGGCGTAAATGCGGGGGGGGGGTGTGACACTCCCCCCAGTGAAAATCAAAAGTCGGTCGGTCTCTGACTGAGGCAAAAAGTCGGTCTAAAATGCAGTTCAGTGTGCCTTTCTAACAGTGGACCGGTCACGAGCAGCACTTCAGGTGCAAAAAAG
>JAIZAY010001422.1:0-15006 GCA_029531755.1 Holothuria leucospilota
ACACTTCTAATAAAGGACACCCCCTGGAGTGGTTATTGAAAAACAAAGAAAAAGCATGTTTGAGGTTATTGAAAGGGTTTTCCAGGGCGTTCCTAGAGGTAACCGTATCATCAGTGGACAAATTTCAAGGAAGTATTACTACTTATATAAAGCCAAGCGACTACGAAGGTGCGCATTTATGTAGGCGACGAGGCGTCTATCTCGAGATCAACAAGAAATTGCCGCCTACAGATGCGTAATGATATTCATCTACCTGCAAAATCTATACCGGAAAATCTAATAAAACCTGCACACACAAAAACACATGTGAAAATTTTCACATAGTACAAAAACGAGCACTGAAGGTTTTTTGCCTCATCTGAAACGGAGAAAGACCATTGAAAGCATAAGACCTAAATATGTTTTACACCTAAAACCAAATTGGCAGTGAACGGGAATGACCCGCCTTACCTAAGGAAGTGTAATTTCTACCGTAGAGTTTTTAATCATATTTGGTGCTCTGTATGTAGGTCATATATCATAAACAGTAATCATAAGGGTAGCTTAGATGTCTCAAATTTCAAAGTGTATTTGATTTTTTAGATTCAGGTGATGATTTGATGCTTTATTACTTATTGTTTTTTAATTTATTTCTCTAGAAACTCATATATTGATATCATCAGCGCACTCTTAAACGTTATATTTTGTGAACGTTTCATTTTAGTTTCAAATGTCTGCAGAGTAGCCTACATTGTAGGTATATATTCATAGAATCTCCTTGCTGACCATATTTGCAGAGTGTCCGTCAAAAGCTCCGAAACTGTCGCCATGAGATTGCGTGCATTACGTTACCCCGACAATGCTTTTAGTTTTAGCTTGACATTCCACTTTTCTTCTCTTCGAGCAAGGATCCTTCACTCTCACCATCACTGACTACAAATCTATGTTTATTTTGTCTGTAAACAATCATAACTTCTGTTATACGCAAGTTCAATTTCGTTTCAATTTTTATGTGAGTGGTTACGAAGTAAATTTGTAATAATTTCCAGGATTTTGCAGGACACTGTGTACTTGTTCAGCATTTTTCGCTATCATTATTATGAAAACATGAAACGTTCAGGAAAAAATGTGAAAGGCAGACCAGTAATGATATTTTAGATTTGAGAAACAGTTGGACGTCAAAATTGACATGATTGTGGCTCAAGACTTCCCCTCACAAGTAAGTGTTTTTGTTCAGCAACCACTTACTGTACGATATGGGCATTGACGTTGATATTATTGTCAGGGATGTTTTGGTTTGTTGCATTTTTTTTTTTTTTTTGCTATATTTGATAAAACTTTGAAAAGATGTAGAGTAGACATCAGACAATCAGAAAAGTATGTGATCCATTTTTTTTTTCATGTGCAAGGTCAATTCAAAATGGCCGCCATTTTGATCATTTTGGCTGATTTGGCTCAAGATGGGCTCTGTTGCGCCAACATTTGGGGTCTGAAACTTTTTTAGGAGTAAAAGTGGTCAAATAAACACAGTCTCCCACAATATACTGAATGTTTTCCCCAAAATATTGATCCGTTTTGTTGTAGTGACCTGTCGAATATGGCCCTTTTCGCCAAATCCGGCAATTTTGGCAAGTTTGGCGCCGGGGGACAAATTTGAGTACCAGATTCTCTTAAAGTGTGTATTCCAACGACCTTAACTTTTGTTAATGGGTAGTCCTATAACCAGGTAGTACGTGGGGAAAATTTGGACTCCCAGATTTAAACCTACATGAAATGAGTGGTACAGAAAATTCGCAATTTCTTTGTTTTTCGTAAGGACATTTTGGCCTCTGGGATCATTTTCTTTTTCCAATATTCCCTTCAACTGAATAACTAATCTACTGATCTCTCTGCTATTGAAAGAAAAGTGGATTTTTATGACACACAGAAATTTTGAAAATTTTAAAAGCAGACAAATTTTCCACTAGTATAGACCCGAAACAGCTAAAACATCAATAATTTCATTTTTCGTTAATAAAAAATACAAGTTTGGGCACTACAAGACACGTTTGAACAATGGTAATCTCCTTTAGAGCCACACAAGCTCTTCCATCTTCACAAAATTGGTACCCAAGTGCCTCAGTAGTACACAGAAAAAAATTACACTGACAGATGAAAACGGAATTTTGAATAAAGGGAACTCAGATACTGAAATTTATTCATTTTTAGTAAAAAATATGGGTAAAACGGCATTTTTGAGCAGTAATATCTCTGATACTGTGTTACAAGATGCTCCCATCTTGATGAAATGGGCAGTCTAGTGCCTTGTTAGTACACAGAAAGAATTTTGATTCCCAAATGAGAATGGACATAAAATTACGGAAAGCCAAAGTCTGGGATTTCTTCACTTTTCCTTGAAAATATGGGTTTCGGGGCACATTTCAGCCGTAATATCTCTATATCCAGTAAACACGAAACATTTTTGAAAAAAAATTTAAGGCGTAAAAATTTTACAGAGAAATATGGAGGAAAAATGTTTTTGAAATATTTCAAAAATGTTTTATTAACATTTCAAAAATATTTTTACTAAAATATTTTCTTTTAATGTTATTAAAATATAACCAAACCATTTCTTTGTCAACAAAAAAAATGATTCTTTCATGAATATGATTCTTAATGGTTGTGAAAAGCACGCCAAAACTAACAAAAAAACCTCAAAATGCTCGTTTCTTCACTTTTCCTTGAAAATGTGGGTTTAGGGGCACATTTGAGCCGTAATATCTCTATATAGTACAAATTTCATTGCTTTAGTTTTGCTTTTATTAACACTAACAAAGGATACAAGGATATTCTTCAACCCTTTGGCAGGGGAGCACAAAAACAGAAAGTATTTCAGTGCTCAACAATTGCAAACAATTGCAAACAGCAGTAGTTTAGATCATTAACAGAGTGCATGTATTTTATATTACCTGCAGGCTACAGTGAAAGGAAACTTTGGAAAAGAGGCCCAGTGAGGATACTCTTTCTTTAATTCTTCTTGGAAAGAATGTCAGTATTAATCATAGCAGCTCCTATCCCAAATACACATACTTACTAAGCCATCATGTTGCAAAGATGGTTGTTTCTAGCGTGAAATTTCTCCATGGAGAAAATATTGCAACGTTACTTCTTGACAAAATTACTAGGCTAGGACGATAAATTACAAAACAAGCAACAAAAAGTGAAGCATAATATGTGTAACCAAGAATGTCTCTTTTATGTTGACAATTGCTGATACTGCACCTTCAAACACTGAAAGCACAGCTACAGTACTGTACAGCAGCAGCTTTTCCCCTACCTCTCAGGGAAAGACCTGTTGCCACTCTATACTTTCCCCATTTCCCGTGCACCAGCCCCCCCCCCCCCCCGTATTTTCCAGTCTTGGGCAGGAAGGCGTTACTAACTAGTATGATAATTAAAGTATGCAGTCCGTAAAAGCGACTGACAGTTATTGCTCCCTACAATTACAGCTGCTTTGGCTCTTTGAATTTTCAATATTCACCTTGGTACAGTTGGTGATGCAATAATCATCTTCTTTCAAATATCGCAGTTTAATGAAGAACTTGAAGATTTAAAGTCTGATGAAAGTTCATAGCTGGAGTGAGTCTGGACTTTGATGGTGGTCATTTCACTCTTTGCTTTTCATGCTAATGTGGTGGATAACTACAAACAACTGGTGGCAAAGTAGATACTGCATAAGGAAAGGCTTCATGCTTAGTCAGCAGCTCCAAAAGGGCCTCTTGGGTGTATTACTGTTAAAACAGATAAAATGCATAGAAAAAGTCATTACTGCTCAGGCAAAGCAACTAAACTGCTAAGATATACTTTAACCAGACTCATCATGAAAAAAGAAGCACAAGGATCCCTAAAGTTTCAGGGGAATCCTATCAAAATCCAGAATTGAGCATCCATATGAGAAGCAAGAAAGTCATTGAGTCCCTTTGAAAAAGTAACAACTGTGCCTGTAGTTATGGCTATAGCACTAAATCAGTCTGTTGCTATATTTTGTTTACTTACAAGCAATGGTTAAAAAGTTTAATGAATGTTTTCATTAGACTGAACCTTGCCTTATTGGTTAGTTAGTTAGATGAGGTTTTACTCAGTTTCATAAACAATTGGTTTAAAGGTAAAATTCAGTCACCCCAATCAGAGTGAGTGTACCCGGTCACTCTAGTTCATGTTCACGATTGGCCTATTTTGATCATGTGACAATATTTTTGTTAGTGAAATTCAAGGAGAATTTCTCCTTGTTTTACCTATTGTTTGTAATAGTTATGTTCAAAACGTCTTCAGAGTTTCTTGTAATGCACCAAGAGGAGATTTGCAAGAGTTTGCTGATTTTTGAAAGAAAATTTTGAGACGACTGCCTATTGCCTTTAAGTCGGGCCACAGCCTTTTTTCCAGTTGTGACTCACCTAGCCTAATGGGAATGGAAAGTTATTTTCGGACATGCCTTGGCTACGTAATATTATGCAAAGAGTAAGACCAGCACAACCAGCAAGGGTAGTAGTCTATAGTCATCTCCTGGAATATACCTGGGTACTACAGTACACAACAGGACAGTAGGATGACCTCAGCACCTTATCTATGTATCCCAAAATACCTGCAGCTGTACACAGTTAGTAATGGAGTGACTATAACCTCTGATGAGGAAACAGCAGAATTGCTTAATAATTACTTTGCTGCAGTATTTACTACGGAGGATCTTCAATCCATGCCCACTCCCATCAGTCTTTTCAGTTATATATGATAATCCGTCCATTTTTCCTAACTCTTTCATTCATTCCAAGTGACGTAGGTTTGGAAAAGCGTAAAGCCCTCAAGTCTGGTAAAGCTCCCGGGATTGATAGTATTTGTCCAGATGTGCTCATTCAACTAGCGAATGTTGTCAGCAAACCCTTGTGAAGTTGAGTTCCGGAGCTGACGTCATTCTTGGGTCAATGTACTTTCACTTTTTGAGCTGTTGTGCTGGAAGGGGTACCATTTCGTTTTAGCATCTCTCTTTCATGGGGCGGTATTTTTTAACGTAAGGGCTATTTTTGGTGATAGATATGGTCAGAGAATGAAACCAAATGGCTGTAATTAGTCACTTCATAGACTCTTTCAGTTTCATTTTTTCAAAGATTTTTCAGGAAAGCGTGGTACCTGAAGACTGGAGGAATGCTAACGTTACGCCAATTTTTAAAAAAGGGCAAAGGAGCCTAGCCAGTAACTATAGACCAGTAAGCTTGACTTCTGTATGTAGTAAGTCATGGAATCCATCCTTAGAGACAGTATTACTGATCATCTAGAAGGGAACAGACTTATTCATGAGACACAGCATGGTTTCCGTAAGGGAAAATCATGTCTTACAAATTATTTGTTATTTCTTGAGGATGTGACCAAGTATGTTGATGATGGTTCCCCAGTTGATGTTTTGTATATGGACTTTAGCAAGGCCTTTGATAAAGTGCCACGTCACGAAAGATTGCTGAAAAAGTTGTTTGCTCATGGAATTGATGCACGTATTCAGTGGCGGATCCAGGAATTGGCAAAAGGGGGGGGGGGGCTCAGGTCATAGTGGTTTGTATAAAAGTCCGATCTGGGAGGGATCTAAGGAGAGGGGGTGTCCCGGTGGGCAGTGCCAAGGTATTTTGATAGGGGGAAAGCATGTGATGAGTAATCGCCGTCCTGGGGGAGGGATCCAAGGGGAGGAATCTAAGGGGAGGAACACCCCCTCCCCTTTGAGAAATTTTTGTTAATTTAAGGCTACTCAGATGCAAAATGGTGATGTCTGTGGTGTATTTTTTGAACTGATCATATATGGCTGGAAAGCGTTCATAATTCAGTGATTTTAATTTTTGGTTTGGTGAAAGATGCTTTTCTGGGGAGGGGTCTAAGGGGAGGGGTGTCCCCTCCCCTTTGAGAAATTTTTGTTAATGTAAGATTGCTTAGACGCAAAATGGTGATGCCTTTAGTATATTTTTGAAGTGATCATACACCGTTGGAAAATGTTCATAATTTAGTGAATTTTAAATTTTACCCTAAATTCACAGTGCATTTCGTTAAAATAAATTACAAGGCTTAAATAAGACACTACAATGTAATATTGCAGCAAGTTATAGTTAAAAGCCTGTTGTTGTCGAAAATATTCCTCTAAATATTAAAGAATTCTAAAATTTCCTTGAAAGTAGAAGCAGCGCTCCCAATGCTGTGAGCCTGGCCGGTAATGGACTGAAGTTAGCAATCCATTAATACAGCGCTCATGAGTAACGCCTTGCAATGCCCATAGAAAGTTACTGAGGCCAATATAAGCCAAAATGTTATTAGCTGAAAGTCAGTAGCAGAGTTATTAAAGGTGATCAGTCGTCTTGAAATATTCTTTGTGACGTCAGCCTTTTCTTGACATGTTTCTGCAGTTGTCACTGTTCAAGGATACACCGTACAAGCATGGTATAGCTAATCGGTAAGCAAGAAGAGACGGCTTGTAGCTGTATACCTACTAGCTATACCGATGTCATCATAGCTACTTGTACGGTGTATCCTTGAACAGTGACGACTGCAGAAACATGTCAAGAAAAGGCTGACGTCACAAAGAATATTTCAAGACGACTGATCACCTTTAACATAACACTTATTTCCTGAGGTAGAAAATAATGAACAAGTTTGAGTTTCACTCTGACACATCTCATAGGCCTATTTCATTGGAATAGGGCCTTGTCTTTTGTTTTATGAAGTTAAAAACTTTCAAAAATTTTTGGAGGGGGGGGGCCGCCCCCCCCCCAAATCAGCCCCTGGTATTACTAATTGGATTAGAGCTTGGCTATGTGATAGGAAACAGAGAGCTGTAATTAATGGGGTTCCTTCAAGCTGGTGTCCTGTTTCAAGTGGTGTGCCACAAGGTTCAGTGCTAGGACCTTTACTGTTTATTTTTACATCAATGATATTGACAGAGGTGTTTGCAGCAAAATTCTAAAATTTGCTGATGATACAAAAATTTACAGGAAAGTCAGTAGAGGGGAAGCGGTGGCTTGCCTACAGAACGACTTATGCAAATTAGTGGATTGGAGCAAGGACTGGCAAATGTTATTCAACTCATCCAAGTGTAAAGTAATGCACATTGGAAAAGGGAATCCAAATTATGACTATTTCATCAACAACGTAAAGCTTACTGAAGTGTCAGAAGAAAAGGACCTTGGTGTAATTATTGATAAGTCACTTTCTGTCAGTGGTCACGTAGCTGAAGCTGTCAAAACAGCAAACCAGATTGTAGGGCTCATTAAAAGGTGTTATGAGGACAAAAGCAAGCCAAACATTTTACAACTTTACCAAAGTCTAGTGAGGCCTCACCTTGATTATACTGCTCCCAGATATGGAGGCCATATCTTCAACAAGATATGGACTTAATCGAAGGAGTACAGAGGAGGATTACAAAATTGATTCCCAACCTCTGTGATAAGGATTATTCAGAGAGACTCAAACATACTGTAACGCGGGCCCCGCGTCGAGTTCAAAGGAGATAGGCTAATTCTGCTGGCCAATACAACTGAGAGACACAATACACAATACGCATATAAGAGAGAACAAGTAAATTAGAGATATCAAAAGTAAACCTGTTTGCTTCTTGTGAGAATTACATTCCAAAATTATAAATATACAAATGATTTATATGATTATGTTGAAACGATTGGATTGGTTGGCTGATCAGGTTTGGAACTCCAGCCTCGGTAGCACTCGCATGGTAAACCTTGACATCAGCCTTCCAGAGGGTCGAAACACCAGGCTTCTGCACGCTGAAATTCCACCCTTCAGAGCGCTGACAACTTCAGCTGGCTGACCCTTAGTACGCTGAATGCCACTCTTCAGAGCGCTGATAACTTCAGCCGGCTGACCCTTCAGTACGCTGAACTGCCCATCTTCAGAGCGCTGACACCTTCAGACGGCTGACCCTCAGTACGCTGAACTGCCAGACTTCAGAGCGCTGACAACTTCAGTCGGCTGACTCTCAGTACGCTGAATGCCACTCTTCACAGCGCTGATAACTTCAGCCGGTTGGCCCTTCAGTACGCTGAACTGCCGATCTTCAGAGGGCTAACCTCAGCCGGCTGACTCTTCAGTATGCTGAACTGTCACTCGAGTGGTCTGGCACCCTAGGGATGCCCCCGGGGGATACTCTCTCTGTGTTCGAGAAGAAGGGGGGATGGGGGCAGGAACCACAAACTGGCAATCAGTTCTCTGCAGGATTTTCCACTAATATCTCCATAGTTCCGTCATAGTATACGGGTTAATCAGAGTTGCCTCTGTGCTAAACTCTTTCTCTTAGACAGTTGGGTGACCCCGGGCCAATCCTCAAATAAATTAGATAATCTTGATTCAAAATTACGTTGTTTAATCCAAGGGCAGGTGACAGAAGTAGGCCTGGTAGGTAAGGGGGGGGGACTGCCTCTTGTACTTCGGTAATACCTAGTATCTTGCTATGGCCTAGGCTGTCCGAGACTTACACTAACACTGGCAGCGTAAGGTAATATTAACGAGAACAGCCTAAGATTTACAACAGATTTTCCAGCTTACCTATATATATATATATATATATATATATTATATATATATATATATATATATATATATATATATATATATATATATATATATATATTATATATATATATATATATATATATATATACTTAAGTGACCCGTGGTATTAATTAAACCGGTCACAAGTTTCTCACCAAAACTTTCCCTCGCCTCCACATTAGCACCCACATTCAGCGCCACTCTGTAACACGCCCTTCTCCTTTCAGCTCCAGCTCACGAGTGTCCCGCGCTTTGCACGTACACGCCTGTTACCGCCTGTTACCGACCGGAAATCACATCACGTGGCCCGTCAAAGCGGGGGAAGACTTCTTCTTTACAAATCAACAGGGCGCCACCTCTAAATTATTACAGATGCGTTACAATACTAATTTAATGTCATTGGAAGAAAGAAGGTACAGGGCTGACCTGACTGAAGTTTTTAAAATTATGAGAGGTTTTGACAGAATCCCTGTTCATGATCTATTTCAACTAAAAAGTCATCTGAAATCCCGTATGATCACAAGGGGGCATGCGTTGAGCATTCTTAAGCAGCGACCTCATCTTATGTTGAGACGTTACTACTTTTCTCAACGTGTCATTGATGACTGGAACTCTCTGCCGCCAGAAGCTGTTAAGGCCAAAACTGTCTTACAGTTCAAAAAGAGCATAGGACCGCTATTCAAGAAGCTTGGGGGCATACTACTAGCTTAAGGAAGCTATCTGCCCCATTAACCAACCGGGCCACTAGGGACTTTGTGCCTTACTAGGCCAAGTTCCTGGTGGACCAGGTACGTAAACCCAGGTGCGTAAACCCAGATGTGTGAGTATAAATGCTGCAAATCCTGCTCATTCTTGTGGCTATTTCACCATTCCTTATACCCCTGCAGCTGTCTCCATTCTAATATAACATGTATCCTTACCACTGATCCTCACATAAAACCCAATGCAACCCCCAGTACAGGGGGTGCATGCAGTGAATGACACCGGAAGTCAATGTGTTTTGGTTGTAAACCAACTCTTACTGCATCAAGTCAATACTAGGCTACTTAACACACAGCAGGAGCTGGCCTAGGCCTAAATGTACCTTTAAAAATACAAAGTGATGCTCAAAAGGTCTGGGCTAGCCTGGACTCTTGAGCTCCTGCACTTTGGTCATTTAATACTAATTTGGGAAACACTTTAATGGTGGCCTCGGGTAGACTAACGTTGACCTGTCGCGAAAAATAGCTCCCTGCACAAAGTTCGTACAACTGCAGTCCTTTGCTGGTTCAATGTGACTGGCCAATGTGCAAATTCAGTGAAGAAAAATGTGTTTATTTTTAACTTCATTGTGACTAAAATACAAAATTATCACAATAATCTTACTATTCAAGTCAGATGCTGCTATCACCTCATCTCTGGTTGATGTAGATAACTTACAAGGAAAGATTTTGGCATGTTTCTGAACGCGGAAAAGTAGTGTAATTTGTACGTGTTTCAATGTAAGTTCAACGGCGTAAGAGCGACTTTTGCCCCTTCTTGAAATGGCCGCCGAGTCCCCATGCGATCACAGCTTTTTCGGGGAGTCCGCCATCCAGTTCCTATATATCCTGCTCTATGCGCGCCACAGACTTCTACACCGAGCATTGTTGTATGTACAACGAACGAGTGTCCAGTAATAAACATAATATTTGTTCACGCCCACACGACCAAGCAAGGACAAGGACAAACCTATGTTGTAGGCCATGGCAGCGCTAGGTATCAAGAACTGCAACAGGGGTTTCGCCGATGCAGAAGGTACCCTACATATGAAATTTGTCACACCTCATTCTACGTGTATTCATAAGAGCGATTTGAGCGACATATTCATATGGCGGGTCCAGGAATTTGACATAGGGGTGATTTCTGTTAAGTCGGGCGCTCTACCTGACCAAAATGAGCTGACATCGTACCAACTATGAGTGGGGCTGAGGTCAGAAAATCGGACGTTCCAAACGTCCCAAATTGCAGGAAACACAAATAGTCTAGCGGCGAATTTGAAAAAAGAGCTCTAAAAATTGACTTACCCGGTACCGATTTGTCAAATATAGCGACTATGCTAAAACTATTGTTTACAATGTAACTTTAAATTTTAGGTTGGTTGTCACTTTTAAAAGTGCCCGAACATGCAAATTTTCAAGGTCAAAGGTCAAAAAGGTCAATTTTTCAAAGTTTTAGTATCTTTAACACACTTTAATATGATGACACTTATAAAATGCTGTGAGTCAAAATGAACAATTTATACAGTCTTAAAAAGCTCAAAAAGTAAAGAAAATAAAAGAATCATAAACTGTTTATAGAGTGTTCCGTAGCCTTAACAAAGAAATTTGAATAACGGACTTAGACACGTTGAACATACTGTTTTCAACACAGTTCAATCTCAGTTCTGGACCATTGGTCAAGACTGAGAAGAAAAACGTCCAGAACAGTGATGGGGCCATGCCCCCCCCCCCTCCGTCGGGGAAATTTTCCGGTTTCGTCGGTGAGCTACTATGTATACGGTAAAATATGTAGTCCCCGACAACGGGCAGTCGCGCCGACGATTTATTCAATTTTGGTCTAAATTTGGGCAAATTCTTCAATAAAAACCCCAAATTTTCCAATTTTCTTCGTAATAACCCAAATTTTTTTCAAATGTTCCTCTGTAAAAGCCCAACTTTTTCAATTTTTTCCATTAAGAGCCTGAAATTCTCCGCGCGCTACGCGCGCCAAAATTTTGCTTCAGACATCGTTTCGGCACTATATCGCCCTCATCTTCGGGTTGCTGCCCCCTCGTCGGGGAGCTTGGTCCCCATGTCGGGCAAATCCTGGCGCCACCCCGTGGTCCACAAACTATCCAACGCGTTCTATAAACTATGGACAAGTGAGGTTTAAAATACAACCTTTGAATGTTTCTTTAGTTTCCGAACATAGTTTTAAGGTCAAAGGTCATTAAAGGTCGCACCTTTTAAACTTGATCTGCTTTTTACGTTTTTCCCCATAAGGACCCTTCACAAAAACATATGACTTCAAACAAAAATTTTTCACATGTTTAAAAGCAACTTTGTCAGGGGTGAGGCCAGGTGGGGCGAGGAGGCCATGGCCCCTTCGAGAAAGGTTGAGGCCCTCGTCGCGAAAATTTTCTAATCATTTTTAGGGAGAATGTGTGTGTGCGATGAAGTTTCTAATCTCCGACAGCGACTGGTCGTCCCAACAGTTTAGTTGAGTTACGGTACTCTCAAAGAGGGCTATTACTCAAAATAAATTGCAAACCTCACCTTTTACATTTACTGCAATATTAAACCAAATTTTTAAATTTAATTCAATAAAACTACCAAATTATTGAAATTTCTCAACTAAAAGCCCCAAATTTGTGCCGCCAAAATAGCGCTGAAATGTTTATTCACCACCCTTCCAGTAATCCGTCGCTTTTGTCCTGGTTTTGGACTATGGTTTCCGCCCCTACCAATGTCGAGAACTTGCAATCCTTAAAATTAAGTGGGATATAATAAAAATATTTATAGGCCTACCATGAAATGTAGGCTATTTTCGTAGCTGTATCAGAGAAATTTGAATTTTTGTTTCGTTTGTTAGGATGTGTGGAACCATTACATTGATTAGTTTAAATGTGCGGAATCACATAGCCTAACTAGATTAATTGACTTAATTATTTAGTAAATACATTACGGTGTTTCTATCATTGCAATTACTATTTGCCAACATGAACCAGATCAACGAAAGGGGTATGTTGTAGCAATATCCCATGCAAAAACAGTAGATATTTGTTTAAATGTTTTCGGACGTGATGGTAAATTTTATTAACTTAAAGGCAGAAAGCGTCTTTAGAAGGCATGCAACTAATACATTTTACCCTTACAAACTGACAAAGTACGCTTTTGTTTTGTTTCAACACACATTTTTCTGCTATTTTTTTTATGAGAGGGAATTGAAACTTAGTCGCAATGGAACTTGGTCAGCCGGAGTTTGGAAAAAATTTTATTTCTCTGGCACATTTTGTGAAAATCCGGCCATTGGCCGGATTATTAGTACAGTTTTTCGGACAAACGGCTTAGCCTCCTCCTCCCTCTAGAAAGTGTCCCTTACACCCATCGTAATTGTTACATAAATTTAATTAATTTTGTTTACTGGTAAATAAACCTTTAATAATTTGTGGTTATAGAGTAATATAATTAAAAGTTGTTTCCCTGTATTGGAAAGCCAGTGAATGATTCTCGCACCGGTCTATGTTGTTTTCAAGTCTGGACATGGAAAATGCGCACCTAATATCCGATAACAAGACTGATTTTAACTATGCAAAAAAAAAAAAATCCTCAAAGGATACACACAAGGCACAAATTACAAATAATTCGTAGTTCTCAAAAATCTGGCACCATTCCATGGTGAGACTGAAAGATCAATGAAGCTTGTAGAGGGGGCTGTTAATTTTTTTAAACTGGTCTGAAGTTTTCAATACGTTTTGATTATACGGTAGCCAAAATTCATATATGATCTTGCGATGGTGTGCACGTTTTGCGTAAAGTTAGAAAAGGAACAGTATGTTTTAGCTAATCACAATTAGGGATTACGTGTTTAATTCCAGCCACATAACTAGCATCGTGAGGGCGGATATTTAAGAAAAACAGGTTTCTTTCTAAAGGACTGATATTATGCTATTTTGTCTAGCATCAAGGTACGTCACATTGGTGCGACAAATGATGGAATGGGTAAGAAGAATTCAGGCAAACTCTAGGGTTTTTGAGAGAAGATACGTTGCTCACCAATTATTCCCTATAAGGTTAGCCACTCAAAGCAGGGCAAAAACGCGCACAATCAAGACACTAACTTCGGTCTTTGGCTAAATCACGGGTCACAAACCCAAATGTCAGATATAGCCCGAAAGACACACCAATGTGTTGACCAGTTGAACAATCCTCGAAAGGACGGGTACTGCTCTGTTCGAAAATACAGGTCCATAACTTAAAAGCAGTTGAGGGACCCACAAAACATTTACACCTGGTTAGAATAATTGTAGGAAACACAAAATTACATTTGCCTTTTAGTGTTAAAGAGAACATCTCAGTGCTGAAGATGGATTTTCCCTTTGACAGATCTGAGGGAGCTTTCTTGCCCCCTTCAGCACGTCTGTTGCATGGCTAAGGGCCTGGATGAAACTGGCTCTAAGAGGGTTTGGGCTGATTTGATTTTTCATATGCAGATTATGAATGAGGCAGTTTGCAATTGAACAGGATACTGAAAAAATGCTGCAGTTTTTTATGAAAAGCTAAGAATTTGTTACGTGCTTTACCGACTTTTGACCCATTTAGAGCAAGATTTCAGTGAAACATTTTGAAGGGTGGGGCATTGGACCACTTATTTACTCTCACATCTGATACGAAGGGGATTCGCAAATTTTAATAATGGAAAAAAAACTCAGCTTTTTTAACTACTTTCGTTCTTACTCACAAAGTGCAGTCCGTTGTAATGACCAATTCTGATTTTAACGCCTTTCAGAAGCTCAACATGAAACAAACTGCACAGCTGTATATTTTCAACGCCTCATATAGTCTAAGAGCTTTAAGTGAAATAAGTGATGAGTCAGGAAAACCTCGTCTATATGAGAAAATCTTAATTTGTTTACCACAAATGATAACTTGAAAACACTGAAGCGAAACACCATAGCCACATTTTTACGTTAACCTTTCCAGATATGGTTTATACAGGGAGCTGTTATCCGATAACAGCTCCCTGGTTTATAAATTTGACTAGTCTGCACATAGCTGACAGGGTTTTTCGCCACGGTTATCCTGTGTGGCAGAAGTTAAAGAGGGCCGCTATGCAGTCAAACATTCGACAGATCAATTTTATCCAAGAAGAGCATTATATTGCAATGGAGAACTTATAACGATCTTACCTTGTCTATATAGAGGGATGCTTTATCTCCACGTGGCAAACATGCATAAGATGCATTAAAATATCATATCGTGTAAATTTCTAACGGGGAAAACTAAAAAAAAATAGTGAAGTATTCAATGAAACCATAGTAAATATTGATAACTAAGGGTTTTATACATTGATTTGAGTTCAGGGATGTTTATTGTAAATTTATTCAAAATATTTAACACACTAGACTCAGGGTAAAGCCTCCCCTGAAGGTGTAGTACACATGTATAGTACCAATATTGTTGAAGTTTGGGTGAAAATAGACTCGTGACCTTTGACCCTCCTAATAACCATGTTCGGGTAAATTTAAAAGGTGAAAACCAACAGAAAATGAGAGCTGACATCCTAAGGAACATTTTGAGGGTAGGTGTCAACTTTTACAAAGTTGTACCGGGGGGGTCGAAAATTTTCAGTCTTCGCCGCTAGTCTAAAATATGAATGTGTCTGCTACTATGTGTGGGCCGCCAATACCAGAAAATATGCGCATCCCAGACGCCTTAGATTTTAGGAAACTAC
>JAIZAY010000917.1:0-25755 GCA_029531755.1 Holothuria leucospilota
GCTGTGAAATGTTTATATACCTATCCTTTGAATGGAGCATTCCGAATTTTTCAACGCAAATTTGTGTTTATCCTTTATTACAGGTCTAATTGATATAAATTGAAGCTGGCAATGGTGAATTCTTACAGAGAATTATGTTTCTCAGTTGTACAATACAACATAAAAAGGAGAAATTGAAATATCGTGAAGAAAATTGTATTATTAATCGTTAATAATAACAAACAATAACAAATAATAACAAACAAGTCTCAATGAATATATATAATTGCCAGACCATTACATTCATTTATATATGAATTGCTAATTAAAATCCTGCTACTTTTAAAAGCGGCTAGTCGCCCCTGGGTCTCTTTCCCTGTCCCAGAGGACTGCAGTCATTACCCTCTTGCCCAAGGAAGGGGACCATTTGGACCCTGCAAACAGGCGTCCGATCTCACTCCTTACTGTTGACTACAAGATTCTAAGTAAAGTTTTACAGCTAAGAATTTCAACCGTAATGAATAGTGTTGTCAATCCATATCAGACTTGTTCGGTCCCTGGGCGGTCTATCCATAATAACCTTTTCGTCTTACGTGATGTTATCGACTATGTTGGTGTAAAGGGGAACGCTTGTGCCTTTATTTCGTTGGACCAGCACAAAGCGTTTGACAAGGTCAACTGGGCCTTTTTGTTTAAAGTTTTGAAAAAAATGAATTTTGGTAATACGTTTTGCAGGTGGATTTCTATCTTATATCATGATATTTACAGTAAAGTTTTGATAAATGGGCGTTTAACTGAAGAAGTATGTATTGGTAGAGGGGTGCGTCAAGGTTGTCCTTTGTCGCCCTCCCTATACGTTCTTTTTTATTGAGCCTCTGGTCACCAGTTATGAGTAGCTCAAAGCAGGGACATTCATGGGTTTATTCTTCCCCGGCAAAGTGGTGGCCATGGGCAGGGAACTCCCTTACAGTACGCCGGGATGATCGCGACATGTATTGCATCAAGGTCTGGGGGTTTGTATTAAAGGCTTCATTTAATGCCACATATCTGTTTCATTCCTGCTACTGGTGGCTTATCGTTAATTTGAAGAAAACACATGGTTGAGTTGGGAGCCTTTTCCAACCGTAAGCTCTCTGGGTAAATATTGATTGGAGTACGACAGGGATGACGGTAACCCGGGGGTACCTTCGGGTCGCCAAACTCTGTCTTCAGTAATTGTGGGAGTCTAAAAGCTTGGTAGATTGAGGTCTTTGGTTTTAAGCGTGTGGAAAAGTAGAAGTCTGACACTTCTTGAAAAGGATTCATGTGATCAATAACTGTTCTTTATCCTTTTGTTTTACTTCATAGCCCCAGTATTTAAATAGCCCCGGAGAGAATAATTAAGGAGGTTTTTCAAAGGAAACTTTTAATTTCCTTTGGTCTGAGGAAAACAGAATTAGTGGCTAGGAATATTGTAGTGTTGAACAAATTAGAAGGCGGGCTTGGTTTGGAGACGATTTAACCTTGAAGCTCAAGTCTCTTTTGGTTCGTCCTTTGCTTGACATGGTCCCTAGAGCGAATCATTGGAGTCACACTTTCCTTTTGACAAGGTAGCTGTTTGCAAGGCGATTACGGCGTTATTGTCCAAACGTTTGGTCGAGTCACGCTCCCAAACAGTGATGATTGTACTGTCTTCTCTAAAGTGAGGGATGTAAAGCTTTTGTTATCCTTACTAGAAGACGATAACGAGGTATTGAGCGGAAAACGGTTATCGTAATAAAAGACATTGTGTATCATCTTCGGCCAAAAGGGTTATTACCTCGGGTTTGTCGAAAGCTTAACCATCTCCTAACCGTGGGAAACCACTTGGTGAAGTTTGTTTTCAACCCTTTATTGGAGGTCAAGTTTAAATCTTTTCAGTGTGCGGTTGGCTACATTTGGTACTTTTAACAGGGAGGGATAAGCTTGTCTGAGGTGTGGGGATTAGTAATGGCATGTGCCCATACCCAGGGTGTAAAAATGTTGAATCTATTTTTCATGTGTTTGGGGATTGACGTGATAGGACGGCATGTGCTGTCGTTTGGGTGAAGCATGGTTTATTTCTGGGAGCATGGCAGAGCCAGGCGCACGGTCTTCTTGACCGAATTTTTTCATCTTTGGAGTCTCCGGCTCCGCCTCTCTCAAAGGCACGTTTATTAATAGACTCTGGGTTATTTTCTGTTCAAGTAACGTTGCACTCTCATGGAAAAGCAAGGTGGGCGAAATGGTTTTTGAGTCTAATTTCATGTCAAACGGTTTCGTTTTATTAAGATTTATTAAATGTGACGTAACAACACAGCCGTGGAAGCGGATTTTTCGAGACTTGGCATGGAATAAAGTTCCTTGACGTTGTGGGTACATAGGGGGTCCCTCCTACAATATAGAAGTTACTTCGCTCCGATACTTTTATTCCGGTCTCGGTTTGTGGGGACAAACTAGCTTTTAAGTCATATATGGTGTAACTTGAGAAGTAACCTTTGTTTCTTTTTGTTTAGTTGTAAACAATGTGGATTCTTTTGTTAAAGTCTCACTGTTATGTAAACATTTTTTCTTGTACGATACATACTTTGTAAATATTTCTGTATGCATATGGTGTATGAGTAACCAGTTATTGGCGAATAAACTTAGAAAGAACGGCTCAGTCGCCACCCTGGCTTCTTCGACCAGAGATGTCAGGGGACTTTTGGAAAAAAAAAGCGGCTAGCATACTTACCTGGCGCAGGAGTATCCGTGATCACGACGGCGGAAGCTCCCAGGGTGGGAAACCTGTCTCTATTCAGCCAGTCTAGAACGGGACCACTGTCAGGTGGTGTTGTCAGTTAAGTCAAAGTTTGTCCCTTGGGGACGTTGTTACTCCTGCGGGGAGCAGAACTCCTTCGGGAGTATTGTTTGGTTTTCGCCCCTGGCTCTTCGCCAGAGAGTCAGGGGACTTTTGGAAAAAAAAAGCGGCTAGCAAGTCAAAGTTTGTCCCTTGGGGACGTTGTTACTCCTTAGGGGAGCAGAACTCCTTCGGGAGTATTGTTTGGTTTTCGCCCCTGGCTCTTCGCCAGAGAGTAAGGGGACTTTTGGAAAAAAGCGGCTAGCATTAGCAATGCTCGTAGCTTTTAAAACTTGTAGAAGGTAACTTCTCTGAGATGTTCTAACCCCGTTGGGTAACTTGTTTTACCCAACCGTTGGTTTCGTATGCCTCCTAACCGAAATTGGGTAATAAATTACCCAACTTGATTGGTTAAATATTTTACCTAAAAGTTGGGCACAACTTTTGCGTAATTGGTTGGGCAAAATGTTTGCTTAATTAGTTGGGCAAATGGTTGGGCAATTTTTTTTTTGCCCAACTAAAGAGTAAAACCCTTAACCAACTAAGTTGGGCAATATTTTACCCAATTCCGGTTAGGAAGCATACGGAACCAACGGCTGGGTAAATTTTTGCTCAGGTTGGGCAATAATTTTTTAGAGTGTATGTGACAGAGCGCGGCCAACTGAGCTTAAATACTGTTGGGTTAAGTTTTCCGTTGTTACGTCATGGGAACGAGTATTGAGTAGTTAGAATGACGTAGCGATTTTTATATTAATGAGTCAATCCACGCTATATTAAATAGTCGCACAGAGACCTTAGGCCATTTTTGCTCTAACATAGGCACTTGCCTTAAGCGCAGGTCACACTAGAGCGATTTCGGATAGGATTACGGTCCGATTTTTGTGAGTTTTAGTTAAAATGTTCTTCATCCCTGGTCGGAAAGAGCAAAAATTTGACAACCTGTGAAAATATATGATTTGGATCAGAGGACTACGAAAATGAATTGTGAACTAATTATTTCGTGTCGTCGCATCGGCAAACAGCGTTTATCGGACAAGCGTGCAAAAAGTCGGATTGATTTTCGAATAAATACCGCTCTGTTGAGCGGTATTAGCTAATAATGGTAGCAGAACAGTTTATCATGAGACGAACTAGGATGAGATATCGATATAGCGTGACCATCCTTAGAACAAAGTCTGAATAAAAAACTATTAGTCCGATTTAGAAAAATTCGGATCGGATTTCGGATTGAAAATCGCTGTAGTGTGACCCACCTTTTATACTGAAAGAGGATATTTCTTTGTGAATGGAAAACTTAGTCTCAAACAGGATTCGAGCCAGCGACCTCCCGCATAATCTAAAGCATAATCTCAGTGTTTTAATTTATTTTGTTGTTGAAAGGCCTTTCATTTTATTTTGTGTTACGATTGTTTGTAATGAGAGTTTGAGGATACCCACCATTCATACTGAAAATGACCTAAAAATGAATATTTAAATAGACAATTTAGGATATATTGTTTCCGTGATCCTTGACAAGATCTTTTAAACAAGATTACAGCAGTACTCCGAATATTGTTTCAAGTGTAACAATAAGCGCTGTTTGCGAGGGGACAAACGAAGATGAACGAAGGACAGATTGAAAAGGCTCGTTGGTTTTGTCAATGATTTAGTTGCGCTTATTTAATAAGATATGATCATATTTTCACCTCATACGTAGTTTGCACGTGCAGTGGCATGTGAGTTATTCAACGCACTACATATTTGAAAGATGTATACCACTCTATCTCAATTATCTCAATAAGCGACAAACGATTAATATGTTCAGGGAAGAGCCGCACACAAAATTTATAAAATCTTAGCGGTGATTGAGGAAATGTATCTGCTATCTTATGGAATTTGCAAATTAATTTGACTTACATCAGTGGCGTAGGAACCGGAGGGCCAGTGGGCCATGCCCCCCCCCCCAATGTGTTTTGAAGCCCCCCCCCCCAAAAAAAAAATCGCGATAGTTTCGCTTTACCCGTTTTTTTTTTTGCTCTCATGAGAACAATTTCCCTAATAAAAACCCAAAATTTTTCGGCTCTCTACGCGCGCTATAGAGCGACCCTAGTTTCTTCAATAGTTCCATTCTACATAGCAAGTTTTCTTATGATGATCGCAAATTTAAGATAGTAACCGTCAGTCAATTTGCTGAGGATGGTGGTAGTTGGTGAAGAAAGTCAACAGCGAGAGGTGTAGCGAGAGTTTTGGAAATGGTAATTTAGTCAAGCTGTCCTACAGAAAGTAATAACGAGGCACTTTCACCAAAGTTTTCCTACGCCCAGCAGTTCAGAAGTACTAATCAGACATAGATTTATATAAGGCTCATGCGAAGCAAGCCGAAAACTTTTTCGAAAATTGCGGTTTCCTGCACATGGGTAGGGTTTGGGACTTCGTTTGCTAGGACCATCATGGGCGTCCGGAGGGGGAGAAGGAGGCACTTGCCCCCTGGAAAATCAAAAACTTAAAAAAACGAAGAAAAAGTAAAGAAAAAACGAAGAAAATATAACATCAATATATCTTAACAGTTCACTCAGGGTGAATTTCTACTCTCAAAACAGGAATTGAATAAAAATATCAACACTCAGGGACCAGCCGCCCCCCCCCCCCCCCAGCATATTTTTGGTATTTTTTTAAAGTTTATATTTACGATATTGCTAGTGTTTTCCATTTTTATATGGGGTAAATAGGCCTTGGGAGTGCCATTTCCAGCAATCTGGGAAGCATTTTGGGACAAAATTTCCTTGCGTTCAGCGCCAACCCATGGTGGCACTGAGCGCTGAGAGTCTGTCTATGGGCTTTGCCCCCTCCAGCTTGACAAGTTCCTGGTTACGCCTTTGTCAAGATTGTGTGAAAAGTAGCAGCTAAACTCTTTTCTGGGAGTAAAATATTTCCATGAAAAAAGTTGGGACCCCTTAAAACATTTTGCCCCCCCCCTGAATTTTTTCTGCGGACGCCCATGAGGACCATGGTGCATTTAATGACACACACTAGTACTTTCAGTGACCGTTATTTTCAAGCTTGGAGTCACAATAGTGTCAGTTTTCTCTGTGTGTGCTCGCGAAGCGCGCCGAGAAAAAAGTCTCCCTCGGCAAATTGTATGGTTTCTTGATTATTCAATAAATTTCAAAATTTTAATAGTAATCGGCAATTGAAAATTCTCTTATAATTTCTCTGGTCTTGCTTACTTTCGCTCATTCTTTTTGTCATTTTTAGTTTTTATGTTCTGGAAAAAGTGGGGGCAAGTCCCCCGCTTGCCGCCCCCCCCGTAATACAGCCTATAGTTTCTTTCAAAAACTGGATAAACACGATAAACACGATAAACACGGATAAACACGTTAAGAGGCACTACCTTGTTTTTAGCAATTTAACTCCGATCCTGCTATGCAGTACAACAAACGAGAACATTCTCAAGGCTTCCATAACATACAGTGAGCCACAACTGGAATAAAGGCCGTGGCCGGCCCGACTTAAACCAGTTGGTTAGAAACTGAGCCGTTAAACACCTCATGTAACTCTAACTCCATAACCAATACAGACCTCGATGTTTACAAAAGGGACTGGTTTTCCGCGTAACAGTATTTCTAGTGATGAACCCATTATATCCGAGTGCGGAAAGACTCTTTTCATCGAGGCATTGTTCGCAAGGACTGCTAGATTTTTCCTCTGAATACTAGAACGATTCCCCACTGGTCTTATAAAAGCTATCAGTCGTACAGAAGACACCGAGGGATAGAATTCAATATGCAATACACACAGCACCAGACGTATTCACTGTACTGAGAGAGACTGACATACCGCCATTATTACGGGCTGTCCAAGTTTGTATATGATACGTCCAATTGCAACGAGAGGCCTTCGTAAAGAACGTAGTCTAGAAAACATGCGGCTGGGGAGAGAACGTCACCTTACGTGATATCTAAATTAAGCCCAACTGCGCAAGCGTAGATTCATCGACTTGAAGTTGTTTGTCATTATGCGAAAGCTTAAAGTCGCGACTTCGTATCCGATAATGATGTAAATAATGGCGCGCTGGCATGCATGGTGTCTGGAAGTGGGGGGAGGGGCGGAAACCCGAGTAGACTGTCAAACGGTGCCGAAAGCGCTTCAGGAGTGCGAAGCGCTCCCCGTAACGATTTGAAGTCACGGGCCCGCCTCTGGGTCTCTGGCGGGGTCCAGTGGCAGAGACTAGGCGGGGGTCAAGGGGCAAAGTCCCCGAAGCTCTGGAGGATTTACGAAATTTTAGACATTAAAAATGATGCATTTTAGCTTCAACTTCAAATTACACAAGGTGGGTAGTTAACAGACCACAAGATCACGATTTGACTTTTTTTTTTCAATTATATTCTTACTCCATATGACTAACAGTCGGCGGCGGTCGATAACGCAGGGGGCTTGAGGAAGGAGGGGATTATAGCGGGGCTTTGGAACAATAGTTTTGAAGATGGGAGAAGAATGTAGAGTCAGTGGGTACGAGCGAAGCATTTTTTAGACTTTTTAGCGATAGGAATAATATGGAAAAGCTAAAGAAAGTATCTTCAAGGAGAGGGTTCTTGCCTCCCCCATTCGCTAAGCGAATGTTCGTACCGGAAATGGCGCGGAACCCGTACCTTACACCTCGCATCTAAACAATTTTAAAGGGTCGGTACTCTCTAAATGTAAAAGAGTGAATTTCACTCTTCGAAGATTGCCTTCAGTGACCACTCTTTCTTCGAGTGAAAATTTCACTCTGCTGAGAGTGGTAATTCACTCCAAATGAATGAATTATCACTCGGGGAGAGTGGAATTACACTCGAGACAGAGAGTGGTCACTGTAGGCAATCGTCGAAGAGTGAAATTCACACTTTAACATTTAGAGAGTAAATTCACACAGATCCATATTGAGAAAAACTTTGCTTTGAAAATTTCTGGGGGAGACGGGAATCTCCTTTCCGCTGTGTATGGTCACGGGGACATTGGTGGTTTCAATGATCTAGAAGAGCTTGTGCGGAGGTATGACAAGCAAGATGTTCTGCAGGAGGTAACCTCGAATTCTCAAACAATATTTAAAACGGGTGCGCGCAAAGTGCGTAGAAGAAAACAGCGTTGAAACAGCGCAAATTTTCCTACTTTCCCCAGGTGCCTCTTCTTTCCATATAGCAGGATACAGGAATCTATATCCCCCCGTATGGTTCCTTCTTTTGTTTCATTTTTGTCGATGGTCTGGGGCAAATCCCCCTTAATTTTTTATTAGTGTGAAATATAAGGTATGGTCGATTTTGAAGTTTATAGACTATGTGATACTTAAAAAAGTCAATGAAATGTTTTATGGGTAATTTTTATATGGACATGACCAAGGGAATCGGCAGTTAAAGTGCTAGGGAAGTAATTTTCATTGGGGATGCATCTTGGGAAGTTGTGGCCGGCGAAGCCTTAATCCGCGAGCCCTGAAGGCCAGAAGCAGGAGGATTGGGACTGAGGGTCTTCCCTGAGAAATTTGTCTTAAATTTTACCACTTTCTGGCCATTCCGGACCATTTCTTGAGAAAATCCTCCTTCCCCCAGGTTTAATTTGAAATGTTAATGAAATGGCTTTCTTATGATGATTGCAAATTTAAGATTGTAACCGTAAATCAATTTGCTGAGGATAGTGGTAGGTGGTGAGGAAAGTGAACAGCGAGAGGTGTAGCGAGGGTTTTAGAAATAGTAAATTACTCAGGCTGTCCTACAGGAAGTAATAACGAGACAATTCCACCGAAGTTTTCCTACGCACAGCGGTGCGGCAGTATTAATGAGACATCGATTTATATAGGCTCTTGCGAAGCATGCCGAAACCCTTTTTTTCGAGAAAAGAGACTCCCAATACATGGGTAGATTTGGGACTTCGTTTGCAAGGACCATGGTGCATTTAATGCCGTGCATTGGTACTTTTAGTGACTTATGTAAAGACTCGGGACGTGAGTAAAGATGACACAGACACGAGGGTCCTCCCCATTTGAGAATTTTTTTTTGTTAATTTAAGGTTGCTTAGATGCAAAATCATGATGTCTTTGGTACATATTTTGAACTGATCATATATGGCTGGAAAGTTTATAATTTAATATGCCCCCTCCCCTTTGAGAAATTTTTATCAATTTAAGATTGCTTAGATGCAAAATGGTGATGTCTTTGGTATTTTTTGAGCTGATCATATATGGCTGAAAAGTGTTAATAATTTACTAAATTTTAAGTTTTGGTTTAGTGAAAGAGGACAGTAGCCTTTGTTGTCTAAGAGAAGGGTATGAAGTCAACAAACCTCCTGAAGCCACCTCCTTTTATGTATGAGTATGTTTTCACTCAAAAAAAAAAAACGTGCGTTGAGTCGACAGAAAGACGGACTATTAGGAATATTTTCGTTGCTTCATATATGCATTATACAAGGTATCTAAAGGCTGGCAGACACCGGAATAGGGCCTTCTGGAAGCTCTGGACTAATATGGATCAAACATATGCCTACCCTACCCTCCTCCTTTCTTCTCTCTCCTTCGCTTCCCCTTCTTCTCTTTCGTTTTCTCCTTTTCTTTTTTCCTGTTCTTTTCCTTCTCTTTCCACTAATCTTTCAAATGATAGGAGGCGGTTGCCCCCTTCCCCATGTGGTATCGCCCTGTTTTTCTGTTTTTCTTTGCTCTTTTGCTGATTGACTCAAGAATTCTTCATACAGTAAAAATTGTGTTGTGTACGGCCATGCACCTACTATTTAAAATTCGTTTTCTATGGATTACTCAGTCGAGGCAACACCAAAATAAAGCACAAAAAGGCGTAGGCGTAGGTAGCTTTTCCGAGACTGCGGGCTGAACCTTGTTTCGGATCTCTGTCCTGGGGAGGGTTCTAAGGGGAGGGGTGTCCCCCTCCCCTTTAGAAAATTTTTGGGTATTTCAGGGTCCTCAGATGCAATTTGGTGCAACATTTTGGGCAAATTTTAAGGAAAGTTACTGCAATTTCTTTACATGTTTTACTGAAGAGACAAATAAGGGGTTTTTGGCCTTGGATATTGGGGCAGAAGCATACTTCAGCCCCCAGCCCGCCCCCCCCCCCGCTTCCTACGCTTATGCAATAACGGAGACATATAATATTACTTCAAAGTTTAATTCATTTTATTTAATGCTTTTTTATATTTTTATTGTCAAAATGTTCGTTAAGTGATTGACTCATGATACCCCCAATATATATGTTCACGTTCTAAACTTTAAATGGTCACATGCTGGGAATGGAGAGACAGTAAATGTTTGAGATTGCCAAACATTACATAATCCGGACAGAGGGGAATACCCATAGACGAAAGGTTCACTTGGTCGAAGCCCCGGACAAAAATATATTCCGAGTTAGGGGGGAGGGTTGGGGTTTGGGTTAGACAGAGATTCATGGATCAGGCGTATCCCCTGATGCCCAAATTAGCTGTCTGTATTTTTTGGTGTAACTTGCAATGATACGCACCTTTTCTCCAAGAGAGGGAGAACGTTTTGCTCTGTGACACCATACATATGTGTAAGGTCTCACAATAACTTGGCTTTAGGGTATACTACTGAATTGTTTTAGCTTTACTCTCGGTTCCTATGCTCTTTTTGTTTGCAAGTAATGTATAATGGCCTTTGCTTATGCAATACTTAACCTGCATTCACATAAACAATGGAGAAAACAGAAAATGTCATCCGCGAGGGGATTGCAAGTTTCAGGTATTTTGAAATGAACAATTTAACTAATATTGTGATAGATGGGTGACATACTGTAACACCTCACCCCACCCCCTACAAAATTATGTGTCTTAAAACGTTTTTTAGACGATTTTATTTTGGGGGTTGAAAAACCATAGGGGGGAAAATGCCTGCCCAGCCCCCCTGTGGCGCCGCGCCTAGGGTGTTGTAAACTGCAACTAGCACCCGAGTATACGTTACACCAGGGAGTTGTTAGAACAACTCCCTGGTTACACCTTATTTCAGAGCTTCACAATAGTGTGGCGTGTAGGGGAAAAGCAATTTTACGATACCAGACAAAATTTTCAATTGTGTTAGTCAGCTTTCTCTGGAGGTGCGCGCAAAGCGCGCCGAGAAAAATCTTCCTAGCATTTTTATTGTTTTTGACATTAATGTTTTCCTACATTTAACATTGCAAAATTTAATCATTATAGGCTTTTGAAAATGTTCTGATAATTCCTCTTTCTTCGCTTCCTTTCGCTCATTTATTTTATTATTTTTTATTTTTTAAGCTCTGGAAAAAAGGGGGAGGGGCGGTGACCCTTTTGCCCCCGTAATACCGCCTATGTACGCATATCCGATGTACAGTAATTAAGTACACCTGGACTAACTTGAGAGGTGTAAAGCAGCGACAACAGACGAAAAGCCTAAGCATACTGTACATTGTAGTATTTCAAAACTATAAATTCTAATGGAAAATGATATTGTAATTAAGTATTTGAATAGATGTCTTTTGAAAGCTTCGAGTATTCAAATGCATACAGAGCGTACCGAACCAGAATGTACACATGTCTATTCGTACGTATTCTTCGTATACAGTAAATCTCGCCGCTAAGTTAGGTCCTGTGTTACCTACGTAGCAGGCTGTACGGCCTATTCCTTGGTCAGTCATATCCATGGGCGTCAATCCTGAAGGAGAGGGGCGGGGGGACAAGTCCCCCACATTTCGATGGGTGCACTGTTAAAACACTGTTTAAATTTTTTAAACAACCACGTATTAACCAGTGAATCGCTCAATGTTGTTTAAATTTCAAACAACGTTGTTTGAAATTTAAACAATGTTGTTCAAATTTCAAACAAGGTTGTTTGAAATTTAAACAACATTGAGCGATTCACTGGCTAATATGTGGTTGTTTAAAAATTTTAAACAGTGTTTTAACAGTGTGGGGGACACAATATCAAATGTCCCCCCCCCCCGATTTGCCTAAAAGAGTAGTGTCGTGGCTCTATTTGACTGGCTTTTTGAGTGGCATGTAGGTTTGTTGGCCAATTGTTAAGTGTCTCGATGCAGAATTCTGAATGTAGATTTTCGTCAGGGAAATCTTATCTTAATGGACAAAATTTACAGCCCGCTTCGCGCGCATGCGCCACGATTTTGCCACTCCCTTCTATCATGGACCATTAAACATTGGAAACCTATTCTGATCACACAACAACTTTCCGAAAACAAGAACATACATCTCAAAAATTATCTGTAGGGGCTTCGCATGCAATAATGGGATCATATCAAATCAGTGGCGTACGCAGAGGGAGGGCCATTCTGGGTCCATGTCCACCCCTCACTGATTCACGAGTATTTTTTAAGTTCACTAAAATGACGTGAAGTAAGTTTTTTAGCACAAATTTACCCCAAAAGGAATCATATTTGGCACCAGATTGGATACCGAATTTTTCAAAATTCTTCAAAGGAGAGGGGGAACCCCATTGGGCCATGCCCCCTCACTGATTCCGATTTTTTTTAGGTTCCTAAAAACACGTAATTTTTTTAACACAAATTTACTTCAAAAGGTAGCGTATTTGGCACCAGGTGCATGTAAGGACACCGAATTTTTCACAATTCTTCAAAGGGAATGGGGACACCCCATTGGGCCATGCCTCCCCCTCACTGATGCCTAATTTTTTTAGTTCCTGAAAATACGTAAATTTTTTAACACAAATTCTACTTCAAAGGGTAGCATTTTTGGCGCCAGATTGCATGTAAGGACACCGAATTTTTCAAAAATTGATTCCAAAAAAAAAAAACAAGGGGAGGGGACACCCCCTGCCCTACTTAGCAATAGACCCCTCCCCCAAGGCCACCGGTACACACGCAACACCCATACTGCCATGGCCCCCCTTTAGAGAAATCCTGCGGGTACGACACTGCATATCACCACCGTTCTAACGTTCTAGGCAGTATGTGACCACGAGTGAAAGTCCGGTATTGCCGTTAAACATTTTATTCAAACACTTTTACGAATCGGACTTCGCCGTATCCATTGTCGGTATAGTATGGTGATTGTTAACGATTCAGTTCACGGAATAAAAAAGCATTCTGAAAACGCCCCTTGCTAGTCCTTCACACCTTTGCCTATCAACTACGATCAGTTCCAAAAAATATCCCAAAGATAGCACCATTTTGCATCTACAGCCAACCTTAAAATTAACAAAAAATTCTCAAAAGGGGAGTGCGCTACGCTATGCACCCCTCCCCTTAGACCCATCCCCCCAGGATAACACCTTTATATAGCTAGACAAAGGAAGGATCACCCACTGCCTGTATATACAAAGACGCAGAAGCTCATTTTTTTTTAAAAAAGTGCAATTTTCACCCCTCCACTCAGTGGAAAAAAGCATTCCCAGCCAGTTCGGAATTTTCACACCCCCCAAACATAAATTTACTCATAGCCAACGGGCACTGGGTCGGGGTCCATGATTCTCCGAAAAAACGAACACAAAAAAAATAAAAAAAAAAAAAAAAAAAAAAAAACGCTTGCTACGGCCGTGGTTCAGCTATTTTGGGACATGGTGAAAACAACATCTTGAAATAATTCCCTGGACTCCGTGTATTTCACCTGGCAGATCATCTATGATGGTCATGTTAACTTTGAAATGATAATTCTTATTAGAATAAGACAACGTCAGCCATCATAATGGGGGAGGAAAGGGCCTATAGGAAGACACCCCCTATTCAAAACGAAAGGGATTGGTTTGTGTTAAGTCATCAGGCGCGTATCCAGGGGGGCACTGGGGGCACGTGCCCCCCGGGTAGGAGGAGAGGAGAAAAAATGAGAGAGAGAGAAAAGAAAGGAGAAGAAAAAGGGAAAATGAAGAGGAAGGAAGAGAAAATAGGAGAGGCGAGGAGAAAGAGAAAAGGGACGAAGAGAAGAAAGAAACAGAGGGAAAATAAAAAGGGTAAGGGAACGGAAATGACGCGTTTGATGAAAAATGCAGTAGCAGCACGGCATAGCTAGCGCTGGCGTAACGGAACTGGCCTCATGGATGTTCCCTACCAAACTTATTCAGCCCGTCAAACTGATTCGTGAGACGGTTATCAATCCGTCAGCAACCCGTTGTGATGTGATCCTCAGTTTTTCCCCTTTTGGGAGGTGGACATTTTTTCTTATATTCTCCTTATGAAACATTGTCATTAGCCAACAAATAGGTACAGTGTGAACGCTTGGTCTGTAGCAGTAAACGAAGGGTGTATATCGGTATACGAATCGTGCCGTGGCCTTATGGGTAGCCCATGTTAGGGCAGCATCTAGGTTCCCTGCAGTCGTGTCCTGAAAAAAAGCACTCAACTCTTGCATTTTGACGGCCTTGCCAGAGCATGACACACAGAACCCCCAGACACCATCATAGCACCATAGCACAGTAGGCCATGGGTCCGTTCAATTGTGAAGACTTTCCACATATTCCACGTCTCTGCACTCGCCAAAGAAGCCAATGGGGGAGCTGCAGCCAGGTAAAGGCGGAACTTCCGCCGCCATTAGGCGCGCACGTTCATACGTAGGCCCGAGTTCTTTAAAGTGATGATCCGGCGTACGGCCATATGAGATATCCGCTCACACACCATGTGCATTCCCGCAAACTGCCATCATCTGTGGACCACCTAATAGCTACAAACATAAGGCCGAATCATTCATCAGTGCCCACCTTTGCGTCTACACGGAAGCCCAGCTATGTCATGAATCTCTGGCCACGGGCCCTATCTTCTTTATCGGGGTGGTTTTTGTTTTTTTTTAACCTGGTGTCAATGGCAAACATATCCCCCCCCCCAAAAAAAATGTATCTACTACCGCGCCTGCACAGCAGCAAAAGTTGAAAGCTGTTTACGAATTACCAGGTACAAGACGGGCTTTTGACTGGCATGTAGGTTTATTTGGCAACTTGAATGCAGGTTTTGTCATGAAAATCTTATTTAATGAAAGAGTTTCGGTTCGCTTCGCGCGCATGTGTCACGGTTTGCACTCCTTCTCATGACCATTATTAAGGTAATTATACATGGAACTATTCTGATCAAACACTTTCCGAAAAACAGAGATACATCGCCAAACATCTGTAAGGGGTTCTGCGCACATCAAATATGGGATCTTTTTCAAATGCTAAATGTGGTAAAGCATTAAGGCGCGTATATTATGCCGTTATACATTTTTCAAATGTTAATTTGACAGGAGCGCTTCGCGCGCAAGCGTTATCTATATAGATGGTGTTTTTTACATACACTTACCACGAAAAAAGTATTCTGAAACGCACCTAGGCTCGTTAGTCCTTCACCCCTTTTGCCTATTTCAACTATCAGGGAGGTGTAATATCACCTTCCTGCAACCTTATACTCATCCCTACCGCCCAGTCCCCAACTTTGCTGGAAGCTGGTTCGCCTGGATTTTCGTTTTAAAATTAGTAAAATGAGGGATAAATGTTATAGTAAAGTGCTTGGCGTACGCGTTCATACTACTAATCAGGGGTTCTTAAATTATTTTCGTATGGCGGGCCAACAATTTATTTTAACATGAAAATCTCGACGGGCCACAAAACAGGCCCGTAACGTAAATTTGTCAGTGAGGGGAAAGTCCCATTGTTTACATGTCTAAAACGACGCAACACGGGAACGCGATAGCCTACCCCACATTAACAAGTGTGCGGGTCTAGGGGTCCTTCGAAGAGCCCCCAGAGAAGGTCCAGGGGACCAACACATCCTGTGGAACAACAGGGCGCAAAGCAAGTCCCAGAAAGCTCTCATTGTATGCGCTGAAAACCCTTGTAAAATTATACCCTTAATTCAATCTGAGGCGACACTGGACACATGAGTATCACAATTTTACCATTACTTTGGGCAATAAACGAAAAATCCTAGTGGCCATGCAGAGCGGATTAACTAAACTCATTCTAGATTCACACAGTGAAATATCCACCTTGCAAAGAATGTGTTTGGGTGGAAACGGGGAACTTTATCATGGACACTTGCTGGACCGGCCCAAGGGTCACCATCGTTTAGGTACGTGTAGCGAGTGCCAAGAATGATAGTTGTTAAAAATATCTTCCAGATATTTTGGAAGCTGGCTTCCACCACAAGCCGTTTAAGACGTATCTAAAGCAATCGTTTCAATATTCGAGATCTCATAATTTAGGAAAAAACAAAAAACTTCAGATAAGACAAAGCAAATTGAGAGGCAAACTTTTAGGGCCTATTTTCTCTTCTACCAAGAAGCAATGTGTCTCTCATAATTTATCCGTAAGCCCATGACTGGTCTGACAGAATTTCCCCTACCCAATCTCTTGCTGATCTGGACCACCATATGTACGGGACAGACTGCCCATCAGTTTTAGATTACACAGCTTTGGCTTGTGGGTTAAGTAAGTTGCTATATTGTAACTTTTCTTAAATTAACACATTAAACATAGGAAACCGCGCCAAAGCACGCGAAAATTTTGGCGTAGTTTGGGAACGATTTTGGTACAGGAAATTAAAAGATGGAAAAGATACCCTGGCCACCTTACCCCTTAGTGCTATCCTGAGATAAAAAATTGCAGGCCTCAATCAAGCTATGCCCTGACTCGTCACCCATCCAGTGAGGTTACGTGTTAGGCAAAAATGACCCAACATGACTAAAAAGGGAAACACGGTCCGACACGCTGTTTTTTGCATTTTCTTATGTATGATTTCAGGTCGTAGGCAATTTTCATCTTCCAACTGACCTGAACATCGGATTCGTTGTTCTTACAGGAATGCTGCGAATTAGGACTATTACCAGACAATATTAAAGTGCGGCAAGTTGAAATTCCCCGAATCTCACAACCCCAATTTTCACAAAGTTTTATTTTGTACCAAGATGGGTGGGGGGATAACCCCTAGCCAACGTTCCATGCATATAGCACTTTTGGAGCAGTAACTGCACCAGAAGCTGTGCTTTATGAAGGATGCAGTGAAATAAATGATTAATCTAACAGACGCGATCGCAAAGCGCACCGAGCAAAAAAATGAGTGCTCTTGGGCACCATGTTTAGTTATGCTTTAACTACTATTTTAAGTAAACAAAAGCAGATGTCTTCCACACAAAAACTATATCTCGAAAAGATACGTGATTATTGTAAGGAGAGCATTGTTTTTCCAACACTCAATTTTTTTGTTTTTAAACCCTGTCAAATATCTTCGCGGGCCGGATTGGATCACCTCGCGGGGCCGGATGTGGCCCTCGGGCTCGCCATTTAAGAACCCAGGCATCACTAATATTATCATTTGGATGAAATTGACTCCATTTTATCATAATTGGAATCAAGAGCTTCCAGGAGGCCTTATGCAGGTATCTGCCAAGCTTAGATGCCATCCCCCCCCCTTTCATATACATGCACCACATCGAAGGAACAGAAAAATTTTCGTCCAATCAGTCAAAGAAATGTTTACTGTTGCGCAACTCTAACGTACGTATTTTTGCGTAAAAAAAACACTTTCCCCGAATTGATGAGACTATAGATGGCAGTAAAGTAGCCAACATAAGGGACCGACCTTCAGGAGGTTTTGTTGACCAACGTTAATTTTCTCATTGGACAAAACATTACATTCTTCTTTCACCTAACTAAAACATGTAGAATTTACTTAATTATGAGACATTTTTCAAGCCATATATGATCAGACCCAAAAATATCCCAAAGATATCACCATTGTTTTGCATCATAAGCGACGTTTAAATTAACAACAAATTTCCCACAAGGGGACCTGGGCGACACCAGCGACCAGCACCTTTTATGTAAGTGACAAAGGAAGGATCCCCACTGGTGCTATACAAAACGCGGGACAAATGGGCAGGGCACGGCGAAGGGGAGTTGTTGACAACGTGTGTTCCTCTACTCTCTCTTCTTTCAACCTTACCAAAAATTAGAATTCACTCATAATTATGGACATTTTCCAACCCATATATGATCAAGTTCCAAAAAATATCCCAAAGAGATAGCGCACCAATTTTGCATCCTCAAGCAACCTTAAATTAACAAAAGTTTCCCCAAAGGGGAGGGGGACACCCCTATTACCTAAAACCTTCTCCCCCAGGGGGCGGCACCTTTCAGAAGTAACAAGGAAAGGAGTCCACGGACTGCTGTATAACAAAACGCAGAAGGCGCACATATAAAAAGTGCAATTCCACTCCAGTTAGGAAAAAAACATCCAGCCAGTCAGAAATTTTGGCAACACTTCACACACTCACCAAACATTATAAACCTATAAGCAACGGCCCTGCGATGCGGTTAGGGGCCATTTGCCGGCCATCTGGGAGGTAACGAAAACCCACAAAAATTTTCTCCCCCCCCCCGGTACACACCGCGCCAATCCTGCGTGGCGATCCGTTTAGAGTGGTCGGCCCAAGTTGTGGCCCCGGGTACAAAAATTCCGGAATACGCGCCACATGGTCATGTATGTCACCCAGCGCCCACCCCCCCACATTTTGAATACGGATGACGCCCACCTGGTCCATTATCCCTGTGCAAATTCTCTCCATTAGCATTTAAAGAGGGGCTAAGCAAACTGAGTCCGCTCAGCGGCGTTAGGTCTTCGCGTTGGCCGGGTGCCATACAGTGTGACACAATATTAATACTATATTATTTGTACTGCTTTATTCACCGGCTGACGATCATCATGTTTTGTTGCACTGTCCTCAGGCCTATAGGTTTTCACCGTGGGAAAGCGGGAAGCAGGGAGATAAGGCTTCCCCTTCCTCAGTCAGAAAATTGCCGCTGGGTACCCAATTTGTGCTTCGATCTGGCCTCCTGTCATATACAAGGACACGAATTATTTTTTCCCTCACTAAAAAAAAAAATCGTCAAAAATTTCAGTAATTTTCCCTAAAAGTTTGTGCCGAATGTTGTATCAAAACGCATCCAAATCCTCAAATATTCAGTTTCCCAACAAGGACAGGGGGCACAATCCTCCTCCCCTCAAGACGGCCTGCCAAAACCCTTTGCTCCGGCCTCCCAGCTGAAAAAGAAACTTTTCTATGCTTTCCAGTCGATCGAAAATTAAAGTTTCTTAACATATAAACAGATGTTTTCAACAAGGTATGTGACGTCGTAAGTTAAAACTAGTCACGCTGAGCGTATTTTCATTACTTTATTTAACAGTGACCAAGTCTCACACTTCCCCAACGTTTATTTAAAGAAAATTATGTTTGCAGGCGCTAAAACTAATTTTATTCATATCTTTCATTTAAAGCAAACGCCTGTATAACGTGTTAGGCTGCTTTGGGATGCCATATGAACAGGTGGGGGCCGAGGATTTGCCCGACAGGATTGTTTGTGGACAATCGTCAACAGCCCCGCCAGGGGTGGTGGGGTCGGTGTGGTTGCCGGTAAGACAGATTGTCGGAGCTGGGGATGAGAATTGGCCCCACGGAGGGATGAGCTAGCCCTGTGGCAGCTCCAGTGTAAGAAATGAGACTCTTTGTAGCGCCGAAAGGAACAATTTGGCGCGCAGTTGGCGAGAGCATATGTTGGCAGTATATAGTGTGTGAGCTGTGTGATACTCAAAATGGCTAAGGTTATGGACGCGATTGCTACATCATGTTTCTGGGGAGTGGAAAGGAACACTGTTCGCCATGGTCTTTTGGAAAGCCGTGAGCATTGCTGATAACAGGCCATTGATTTGTGTAAGAAGGTATTTATACTGTCCAAAAGTATATATGAAGGTGAAAATGCTAATAATCACTTTTTGAGTGGGAAATAATAGTAACAGGATGTTATGCCCAATTAAAGGCTTGTACATAAAACGGTGGCACCATAATTCAAGATGGAGCGGATGTTGATTAAGGAAAAGGTGGGTCTCATGAACATGCTGACTGGGGTATCTTTGGCAGATTTGTGGCCTGGGGGTGGAGGGGAAAAATAGGAAAGGGAATAGGAAGTTTCTGACTTCGTGATGGAGTGCCTGAAGGGTTGTCAACATGTTGGGGCTGTTTAGTAGACGCTGAAATTTTATGACATTTAGGAGGTTTGTCTAATTTTCTGCAGAGTTTATGAAGCATATGTTGACAAAAAAAGTTGGCTGGTGGACACGGTAGGTCTATGTGCCGTGAGTGTTTAACACATTGGCCAATATTGCTAAACTTATTTGCTAAAAATATTACTGAAAACAACTGGCGTAGGAACCCTCCAGGAGAAGCGGTCGGGGGGGATGGGGGGGAAGGGGGGGAGGTTGGGGGCTCAGCCCCCCCCGGTCAAAATGTGGGGGCTGAAGGTATGCTTCCAGCCACACTAAGAATCCAAGGGTAAAAACCCCCATTGTCTATTCTGTAAGCAAATGTCAAAAAATTGCAGTCAATTTTCCTTGTAAAGCTTTGTCCCAAACATAGATGCCACCAACATTTCATCTGGAGGACCCTCAAATACCCAAAAAACTTTCCGAAGGGGAGGGAGACAACCCCCTCTCCTTAGACTCCTCCCCCACGGAATCCCCCCATCCCTCCCACGGCGATCCGAAATCAGAGGTTCAGCCCCCACCCCCCCAGTCTTCGAAAGACTTTCCTGTAACGCCTATGTCCTGAAATATGTTCTTCAGGAAACACAGAAAAATCATCTTTGTTTTATGTCAGTAAGGTCAGTTTCGAGTTTTAAAATTGCTGTGACGCACCAGACAGGTCTGGGCACCTCACTGGGGTTGGTCCCTATCCATAGGGAAAACAGCCCCCGCCACCACAGGGGGGTCTACGGTAAGGAGACATATCATCTCCTTCACAAAGAAGCCATATTATCGTCGTTTTAAAGTGAAATTGAGCATGGCAAAAACACGAATTACTATCACTTTGGGAAAATAAAATTGTTTCGCACTTACGTGATTAATAACTGGTTAGGAAAATTCGTCATTTTTTAGAAGAATTCATATAGCTGGTGGCCACTGAACTCCACTAGGGTGGTAATCTGAGGGCCCAAACCTTTCCCCTAGATAGTACGCCACTGGGTAGAGAAAACAAATCATTGAGTGACATAAATGGAATGACCGAGAGCCCGTTCTTCAGAGCCTTTGGTGCATGAACGGGGGAAACCTGTCTTAAAATTATTGACAAAAAGAAGCTGCTTTCAGCTGGGGACTGACCGTCGTTTCTGACCGCGGTCCTGGGGAAAGGTGTAAGAGGCGAGGTGTCCCCCTCCCCTTTGCGAAATTGTTGAATGTTTAAAGGTCCTTAGATTCCACTTGATAAGACATATTGTGCAAAGTTTAGACAATTCTGGCATATTCTATACGAAGGGAATAAATAAGGGGTTTGATCCTTGAAAAGTAAGGGCACAAGCATACTTACCCTACATTTCTGACCAAGGTTTCCAACCCCCTCCCTTGCTTCCTACGCTAATGCGTCAGAATTCATTTCATGTACAATGACAAATAGATCACAAATACCATATGATTTGGTTTATTTTGTATTAAAAATGCATATTTTAATAGATGAGAAACAAAATAATTGTTTATTTTTCAGCTATTTTTAGGCACTTATCGAGTTATTTGGTTTTCATGTTGTTTTTCGTATGTGTTTTCGCAATCTTCACCACTTTCCCAGCACTTCCGGCATCTTTCGTTCTTAAAACAGAAGTGCAGAGTTTTTTACTTCCTTCACGTGGTTCTTTCTAGGTGTCCGCGTTGTTGCTGTTTTTGTGGCGGGGGGGGTAGCTCTCTGTGTTTTGGAAGTTACGTGTCTGTGTTGTTCCTTTTTCCTCTTGTGCTATTCTTCGGGGCATTTCGTTTTGTTTCGTTTCTGGCATTAGCAGAACAGTTTTTTTCAAGATTGCGCATTTATGTTTGTGTTTGCACACTGTTTGTAAGGAACGCTTTGAATTTTTTATGCAGGAATCCCTTGTGTGGATTGTTATGGTCTGTCCTTTTGCCCTTGTATGTGTTCGGGCGATTTTCGCGATTGTGATTCTGTGTTTTGAAATACCGAAAAAATATGTGTTGCGTTCATGTTTTCCCTAAAAATTGCTATTCTTTATGCAGCAACTCTTACCCTATTGAACCCTAACCCTCTCTCTACTTGAAAATAATCTCAACCGCATTTGCATTTTTTTCACCGCAACTACGCAGTAAAATGGAGGGGGCGAACTGCTGGGTACTTAGGGGCGGAACGACTTCCACTTTAGGGCGAACTGACAGGGGGAAATGACCAGGGCGAACTGGTAATGGGGCGAAACGAAACGACCCAAGATACTTGACTACACTTGTTTTATAAATGGGATAAAATAGGTGAAAATATCATTTCAGCTCACTGAAGCACATCAAAACATGGAAGGGAAGTGTCTGAGGGAACATTCAAATTCATATTCTCCGCAGGCTTTTGATATCATTTTTCTTCGAGTGAGTATGTCAAATCATGGAAACAAAATTGAGAATCGACATACATTGCATGTACCCTGCAATTCTGGCTTTGTAGAAGTATTCCGTGCTTGTGCGTAGTCTATAATGTTATGAGATTAAACGGACACTAGAGCGTGACGTGTACAGCAGTGTTGATTTGGCATGTTATGTTGCCAACGCAGATACCTGCTATAGGAGGGTCTCTCGGACGCAAACAGGCTTGCGATATATTGAGTCGCTGAGTAGGAAACACGTCCTCGGGCGAGAGTTATGGGGGTGATAACGTCGTTCTGTTTTGTCGAAGCGCCGATCGTGATTAAAAAATAGAAAATGATGTAAGAGTGACATTCTCTCCGCTTTAGCCTAGAAAGATTCTCGCCTTAAACCAAGCGGAAGTAGTTACGGATGAGAGAAGCAAAACATATACCTCCATTCTTGCACCAAGGAGCTATCTACCTGGACAGGAGAAGAAAAGTTCTCGACTTTAATATATGCTAAATCACAGTTTAGAACACGGACAATGCGTGAGGAGATAATCCTGTAATGATCGATGATGAGAACTTACGGCTTTTCAGTTCCTTATTTTGTGCTGGCACTCACAGTTTACACTTCTTGATTTTAACACTGGACAACTCTTATATCATTTCTACTTGATACCCTAACAACTGTATTTAAAATCGAAACAATCATTTTGATATCCGAGGAAAGTTGCCGACAGGCTAAATGAGATAATGCCTAGAGTAAAAAAATTCAATATATAAGAACTGGTTATGCTCTAGTAGAGAATAGACTGCTGGGTGACTGTAGGCACCATAATGGTTATGCATATACTCGCCAAACTGAGCAGCACTAGTAAAACGAAGTCTGTCACCCTATTTGCAGGTGCAATCATTACTCTGTTGAATCCAATGTTTTCGCATGTAATTACGGGATATTGTAAAGTAGGGGTGTTGCAAGACCTGCGGTCCCTGCGGACTTTCTCCTGGTTGCGGCCCGCGAAACCAATGTTTCGATTTGCTCTATTTTGTGGCCGTTTCCGCTGGTCACGTGTCAACTAGTCTATTTGACCACAATCTTTAAAACTTGATCGTAAGTACTAGGAAGTCATAAAAACAAAGAAATTCGATCACTTCCTGGGTGACTGTGAAGGTTGCCACATTTTTGAGCCATTTCGTTATTTGGATAAACTAAAGAATTTTCACTTTTGTAATAACTGCATTCTAAATCTGATAATTTTTAACATATTTGTCGACAAAGATAGAGATGCCAATACACGGGATCAAGTTTCGCCAAACAATTAGTGGGCCCATACTACAATGTTATTACGAGTGCAGTGTGGGTTATGCCTTAGAAGGGCATATTGGTCTACTAAGGGGAGGGGGTGGGAAGGGTGGTGGGGGAAGGTGTATGAGAGTGGAGACGCTCACCATCGCAAACACATGCTTCTGTTCCACTGTCCGCGTCCCCAGATGGTCACCCAGCAATATCTGATCGTTGGCCCGAGTGTTCGAAAAGGCCTTGAACACATCCCTGGTGTAAAGGGTTCCTATCATATTCAGCGTTTTAACAATATGAATGGAAGCCAATACTTGTGCTGAACAAATACGCGACCGCAAACACGAGCAGTTTTATTTTGTCATGTAAAGAGGACTGGCAATGCTGAATTGTGATAGAACCAAAAATTCGGTGATGGCCTCTTCTAAGATGTAGCAGACTGACCTGTGAACTTATTGTACATAAGTTTCGTTATACCTTTTAAGCTGTATTGAATGTTCCAGGAAGTACAAAGGGAGAGGAGAAGGGACTAGGGGTGTTTTTACAAATAGTTTAATGGGATTGACTTTCGCCGTATGAATCGTCTCAAAGGGATTTGTGAACTTTCTTCTCCTGTCCAAGAATAAGCTACCATGTTTGCACTATGTGTGTTTGCGGACAATAAATCCTAAACGTTTGTCTAGCTCTTTCAATTCTTTAGTAACATTTGAACCTTAAGGGCTCCATTACAGGATGTGACGACAATGGAATTGTTGTCGTTGTGCTAATAATTTCCTTCAAACAGTTTTGTGTCTAATTTTAACCCATTGCCATGATATTTCCGTGCTTACCCTGTCCAAGGAAAACAAATATCATTTAATGCTTTTGTATCGCCCGTTTGACAAATTTACAAAAGGGCCCTTCAATCACAGACGTCTTTGTACACCCACCTTTCCGAATCCCTGAGCATCCATCGTTTTTCGTATCCATTTCCAAGGACAACACACAACCTTCCTGACACTTCTTTTTCCTTACGCACGTGTGTGTCCTAACAACACAATATAGCACCATGGACCTCCGTCTTCATCAAACAAGGAATATGCTACCTCTTACCATGCGTTTTAAATAGTATGAATAAGATTAAAGAACAATTGCGTATCAAAAGATAGTGGCATGTGTAACGCGAAGGCGTGTTGTATATTAGAAAGAATCGCCACAGATGTAGGTACAGTCGTCTGTAGTCGGTGGTAGGCAGCTCACTTCGACAGCATTGTCTATCATATATACTCTTCATGTCGACGGGTAAGAGGCAAACAGCTACCTTAGTATCTAACGGATGAAACTAATGATAAGGAAGGTCAGGTAACACAAATCTAGAGAAGGAACTAAAGGACCTGTTAACAAAAATCTCCCCTAACAAAAGGATTAAAATTTTCTCAAGTGCGTATTGTCTGATGGATTAGGTGCTTAAACTCTATCCGTAACAACTCCCTGGCTCAACCTAGAACTTCGAAAAGCTTCAACGATCGAATACATACCAGACTCGTACTTTGACTGTTTTGAGAGGAATCATCCAAACAAGTTTTCCTACACCCGAATCTATGAACACGCTTCTATCTACTATAAGCTGCTTGATAACATTAATCGTATGAACCAGATTAGGGAGGAAGCCTAACGTTACATCGGAGCGAGTGCCACACTAATAGGCCCAGCCAAAACTACAGATAAGTACCAAAAGAAACCTTCGAGGTCACTTGCCTAGCTTTAATTTAGTGTATATATATATATAAGCTTAAATATATATATATATATAGATATATATATAAAAACTAATAAGTAGAACACACCACAAAGAGATGACAATACGAGAGCCCACAGATACGGTAGCAGAACTAGCGTATATTTCGGACACGCCTGTGTCCTTCTTCAGCGCCAAAAGTGAAGTGAAGCTTTAATTTACAAATAAACAGGACACAGCAAATGAGGTTAACACCTTGACGGAGGGTGATAAAATCAAAGAGGCGAAATCCGCTTAGGATGCCACCAGGTCCTTGTTTAGGCCACGGGTGTGTGTGGACAGTTTTATTACCCACTTGCTTTCGGATTTGAGTCTTTGAGTGACAGACGGGTAATTAGAACGGAGCAGAATACATCTTAAATTAGATAAAAGAGTGGTTAGGTTCACTACTGAAATTGTTTTGATACAGGATAGCTTATTGATTTATCCTGCCACAGTTTCTTGTGGTTATTAAACATCAGGCTCTAAATTTGGTGACGGTGTAGCGGGAAGATGTGTCTCCCGTGTAAAAAGAGTCCTCTTAGCCAGTAACTCCACAAAACAAAATCCATGTACTGAAGACATCAAGTATG